>PVJN01043219.1:0-17891 GCA_004026805.1 Lasiurus borealis | reverse complement strand
TCACCTTGTTTTGGCAGCACTTACTGCACCTCCCACAGCCCATTAGCTACCTGGGGAGGAACTAGGGAGGACTATAAGGTTAAGCCTAATTAAGCTAAGAGGGCTCTGCCCTCCAAGCTGGGACTTGTTTGTGGCTTAACCCTAGAACCGCTCCCTACAGATTTTCCCCTAGCTTGATTGAAATATAATTGAAATGTAAAATTGTGGAAGTTTTAAATGTACAAAGTGATTAGTTGAATAATGTATGTATTCTGAAATTATTACCACAATTAGATTAGTAAACATCTCTGTAACTTCACATAATTATTATTTTTTTGAGGAAGTGAGAACATTTAAGATATCTTAGCAACTTTCAGGTATATGAAACAGTATTGTTAGCTACCATGACCATGCTGTATACTGGATCCCCAGAATGTATTCATTTTATAACTGGAAGTTTGTACCCTTCTCCCAATTTACCCCACCTTCCAGCCCCCGACAACCACCAAACTACTCTGTTTCTCTGAGTTTGGCTTTTAGAGATTCCACATATAATTGACATCATACCTTATTTATCTTTCTTTGTCCAATGTATTTTACTAAGCATAACGTACTCAGGGTCCATCCATATTCTCACAAATGGAAAAAAGTGCCTTCTTCTTATGGCTGAATAAAATTCCATCTATAATAATAAAAGCATAATATGCTAATTAGACTGGACATCCTTCCTTCCAGACAAAGCCACAGTGGGCAAAGGCCTGGCCTGGATGGCAGTGGCAGGCAGGGGCCGGTGCGAAGACCCTTGCACAAAATACATGCACTCGGTGTGCGGAGGGGTTTCCCTCAGCCAGGTGTGCCCTGTCACAGTGTGAGTGCCCGGTAATTGATCGTCCCAAAGAGCTAAGGCCCGCCCACCCATCCAGGGCTCCTGGATGGATTGCCCCAAAGAAGTAGGCCAGAGTTGCGGGTGCCACCTCCATGCTAGGAGGCGGGACCCCCAGAAACCCAGGCAGACCTCGCTGAGTGAAACTGGGAGGAGGCAGGATCCCCAGGCAGGCCTCCTCAGACCCTCAGGCAGGCTTCGCCTAGCGGAGCCAGGGTCCCGCCTCCTCCTAGCTCAGCACATGAGCTGGGCAGCTTCAGGCTCAGCCCCTCCCACTTGCACATGCGTGCTGTGCACACAGCCATCTTGTGACCGTGTGAGGGCATCACAGTGTTACAACTACTTAGGCTTTTCTTTGTAAGGATTATTATTATACATATACACATTTTCTTTATCCATTCGTATGTGAATAGACAAGTTGTTTCCACATTTTGTCTATTGTAAATAATGTTGGAATGAAAATAGGAGAGCTGATAACTCCTCAAAATGGTGATTTCAGTTCTTCTGGAAACATACCTAAAAGTTGTTGGACATATTAAGTTCCATTTTTAATTTTTGGAGGAACTTCCATACTGTTTCTCATAGTGGCTATAGTAATTTGCATTGGCAACCACACTGCACAAGGTTTCCCTTTTCTCAACATCTTTGCCAACATTTATCTCTTATCTTTTTTATGATAGCTAATCTAACCTGTGTGAGGTGACATCTTGTTTCCTTTTGATTTGAATTTCCCTGAGAATCAGGAATGTTGAGGATGGCCATTTGTATGTCTTCCTTGGAAAAATGCCTATCCAGATCCTCTGATCATTTTTTAATTTGTTATTTTTTTGCTATTGAATTATATGTGTTTGTTATGTATAATGGATATTAACCTCTTATCAGATATGTGATTTACAAATATTTTCTCCCGTTGGTAGGTTGCTTCTTCATTTTGTTGATTATTTCTTTATCTATCAATCTAGTTTGATAGAGTACCATTTATTGATTTTTACTTTTTTTGTGCCTTGGGTTCATATCCACAAAATCATTACCAAGACCAATGTCCAGGAGGTTTTTTTATTTATATTTTCTATTAGGAGTTTTATGATTTCAAGACATAGATGTTTAATTCATTTAAAATATTTTTATTGATTTTTTACAAATTAAGGGAGAGGGATAGAGAGTTAGAAACATTTATGAAAGAGAAACATTGATCATCTGTCTCCTGCACACCTCCTACTGGAGATTGAACCTCAACCCAGGCATGTGCCCTGACCAGGAATCAACCCAGGACCTTTCAGTCCAGGGCCCGACACTCACTCAATTCACTGAGCCAAACCAGTCAGGGTTGTTTAATTCATTTAGAGTTAATTTTTGTTAATGGTGTAAGATAAGGTCCAATGTCATTCTTTTACATATCTTATCCAGGTTTCCCAACACCATTTATTAAAGAGACTTTTCTTTCTCCATTGAATATTCTTTGCTCCTTTTTCATGTTAGTTGATCAGATACAAATGGATATGTTTTGGGGCTCTCAACTATGTTCCGTTGGTCTTTATCTGTCTGATAATTCTTTTAACTGAAATTTTAAATTTGTTATTGAATGTAGTGAATTTTTTATATTATTGTATTTGCAATTTCAGAATGTCTGTTTATTTCTTACTTACAAAATTTATCTCTTATCTCTATTATTTTCCTCAATTTATATGCTAATTAGACTGGACATCCTTCCTTCCAGACAAAGCTACAATGGGCAAAGGCTGCAGTTAGTGGTATGTGGCGGATATTTTCCTCAATTTAATAAAACATGGTCGGCCATCACACGTTTTTTATTTTAATAATCATGATTTTCTTTAGTTCTTCGAACACGTAACAGCTACATTAAAGTCTTTGTTAAATACACTCACAGGTAGTTTCTGTTACATACTTTACCCCCAGTGGATGAGTGATACTTTGCAGTTTCTGTACATGACTCATAACATTGTCTTGGAAACTTGACAACTCAGATAATATGGTATAGCAATTGTGGGCATTTAATTTTATTTAGTTGTTTAATGATTGGCCATATTATTTTCCTGAATTCTACAAGTCTACATCCATCCCCTCAACATGAAACCTCTGATATTGTTACTCAGAATGGTGCAGCCTTGGATATTGCCACAGTCACCAGTTGGATAAAAGTGGTTCTAGCAGGGCTATTCTGACTAGCTCTTTCCCTGACCACACCAATCCGCCATGTACCACTAACTGCTGCCTTGTTGCTTTATTATTTTCACCAATTCCTGGGGAGGCCAAATTACATCACAAACTAATCCAATCAAATTCTAACCCCTTGTCCTAACTAGTTTGGCTCAATAGATAGAGCATCAGCCTGCGGACTCAAGGGTTCCAGGTTCTATTCTGGTCAAGGGCATGTATCTTGATTGTGGGTATATCAGGAAGCAGCCGGTGGATGTTTCTTTCTCATTGAGGTTTCTAACTCTCTATCCCTCTCCCTTCCTCTCTGAAAAAAAAATCAATAAAATATATTTTTTAAAAATTCGAACCTTTTTGAAAGGATATATATGGAGGTCAGGGTTTGAGATATTTACTGCTAGAAGGACGACTCTTCCGATCAGCCAACCCATAATTTAGCCAATATCTCCAACGAATCTATCACTATAATTCCAACTGTCTTTCGCCATGACTTCTACATTTTCTTGTGTAAGCTCATATGCATGAACTTGTTCAATCTCAATTTCAATTAAAAGTTAGTCCCTTGGAGAATGAATTTGGAGTCCTCTATTCTATGGCTTCCTTTCCTACCCCAGGGAAAAATCTCTGAAACCAGGTTCTGGTTCTGGGAGAAGGAATAATGGTGCTTGTCTCTTTAAGAGCTAGGTGCTCAATGGATTGAGTAGAAACAGTACAAGGTCTCCTTAGTTTGCTTCTCTTGGCATAGATATTCTCTAAAAGCTAGGACAAGGGCAATCGGGTCCCACATATTCTCAGGTGTGCCATAACAAAGGTAGTGCATTTGTTCAGTGAGTGGGTTGTGGGCAGAAAAAGAGAACCCTCATCTCTTAGCCATATATGCCCAGGTCATAGCCTCAGCAACATATAGCTGGGACCTGGATCAGAAATGTTCACATATTTTGCCTGTCTAAATTCATTAACTAATATTACCCTCAATTAATTCAATAAAAATTATGTAAATAAATAAAGTAGAAAATTTTGAAATTAAAATAATAAACAAACAAATTAATTAAAAAGTACTAACTGGTAATATCTGGATTGATTTTTCTACCTACTAATAGATTGTGACTAATGGATTTTAAAACATTGCTCAAGTTAATTTACAGTCTTGGTTTATTTGTCCACTCATTTTTACTAATTAAATCTATAATGATTCAGCGCACTAGTTCAATTTATATTTTTGAAAGTAAAAATATGAATGAAATACACTTATTTATTCAAGGAGTTTAAAATCTACTTAGAGATTCTATAAATTGTAAAAATGCTATTGACAACAAACATGCCATTGGAAGTTTTTAAGCAGAGGGATAATGTAATCATACCTATTTTTCAGGAAGTCAAATCTGGTAATGGCATAGAGATGGAATAGGTAATGGGGAGAAACCACAAACTGGCATATCACTTTATAGGTTTTTGCATTTAGTCCATAAACATGGTATGAACCAAAATGTAAATGATATAGTAGAATCAGATAGGAGAGAGTTGAGGTATGGTGATCTAACACACATGCAGCAGATAGAGTCAATAAAATGCAGTGATAGCTGGGTTTTTGGATAAAAATGTTTTCCTGTGCAGTGGAAAGTGCATGTGACATTATATACTTGAGATAGGAATATGAAGAAGAAATATAGGGTGTCCCCCAAAATGTATACACACTTTGAGTAATTGTAAAGACAGTGTTTATTAAAATACATTTAATTTTTAAAATTGAGCAACCAATTGTTAAAGCATGTATACATTTTGGAGGATACCCTGCATGTTTAGGGGTAAGAGGAGGAGAAAGTGTATCTTTTGGTACACTTGGTAAGTGCTGATAATTTGTTCATGAAATAAAGCCATTAACTAAAATTCTGGTAGAAATTGTAGGACTTTAACAAAAAGTGATACATAATTGACTGAAATTTTTTTAAAAAAGATCAAGCAACCCTGATATTTGTGAAATTAAATAATTTTATATAATATCTATTATGTAAATGTTTGGCATTATTGTTTTTGTATAATACATATTGTCACTTCCATTTTAGTGAAAAGTAGTAAGTTATTTAAAAATAAATCAATTAAACAGTTAACATATTCTATCTAAAGCACAATGGTTATATTTTAAATTATTTATGAACTTAAAAATAATTTCCAAGAAGAGGCCATATTATCAATATATTTTAACTTTAGAAAAACAACAGTAAACTCCTTTAAAGTAAATTAAATAACTGAGTTTAAACACTTGCCACAGTGATCTTTCTGGTTCTACACTTATTAAATGCATCAAAATAGCATTTATTTAGATGTGCATACTGTCCGTTTGTCTGTCTATCTATCTACCTATCTATCACTTATCTATCCATCATCTATCTATACTGTAGCTAAAATAACATCTGCTCTTAATCACATAGATAAGAACCAGTTTTAAATTCCAGAACAACCACTTGCTATGTGAAAATGAAAATTAATTCGTTTCTTTAAACTTTATCTATTCATCTAAAAGTGACAAACAATACCAGCTCTCTCCTAGATCTGTTGTGAGGATTCTTTGAGGAGCTAAATGAAGGGACCAACAACCACACCTGTCATTTAATTGCTATAAATGAGTGACATATGGGAAAGGACCTGTATCCATGCCTTAAACTTAGTAGTTCAAATGAGCAAGCTGCAAAATCTGACACGCACAGCGTAACAGGAAGCAATACAAGGCAATTATTATTCTCGAAGTTTAATAGTCTTGCTAACGTGGTGCAGAGAGACTATTGTCTTTGCTGTAAACAGTATTATTGCTTGGGTCATGTCATTTTTGTCTACAGTAATGGATGCAATGACCAAATTTTAAGGATGAAGATAAATACATTAGAAACTACTACTCCCTTTAATGTTTGTCTATTAAAATAGTGTATTTATTCCTATGAGTTCAGTGAATCTCAGCTTTTCAAATAGTTATATCATTAGGAGTCTATAATAATAAAAGGGTAATATGCTAATTAGACTGGATGTCCATCTGGATGAGGCCAAGGCTAGAGGAAAGCCTGGGTCCCAGGTGCCTGCTGGAAGCCAGAGGGAAGCCTTCCCGGGTGCCAGTTTGAAGCTGGTGCCAGCAACAGGGGAAAGAAGGTCTACTCTTGCACGAATTTCGTGCTGAGGGGCTCTACTTGTTTTGTAATTAGCAATCGCTAAAATATGCTAATTAATTTTAAATGATTACATGTTATGTACTAATATATATAGAACAAATTGTCAAATACAAATTTCTATTAAATCAGTTTTGTATAATTTTATAGTGAGAAATTGTGTATACCAAAACTTTTTTATATATTAGCTTAAATATCTTAATATAAATGATATTACTACATAGAATATTATCTCCTAATAAACTTGAATAGTATACTTTTGGGGAATATTATATGAAAATAATTATCTTTAAGGGCCATTAGAAATAACCTATACATGTACTAATTTTATAGCTTTTATTGTGTGCATTTCAATTAAATTTCAACTAGTTTTGCAATAAGAGACTATGTATTTTATGTCTATCTATCCATCTATCTATCTACTATGTGCCAGATATTGTGGTAGATGGTGCTAGGCATAATGGAAACCAAAATAGAAAAGAAATATTTCATTTTCTCATATTATTAGAGGAATTATTTACAATGATTGTCACAAAATCAGTTATTAAAAAGTTGATAATGTTTATAATCCCATATACTGTATTCCAATAAGAAATGCATGATTTACCTTATAAAAATTTTAAGAAATTGAAAGTAAATAAGTCAAACATCCTATATGTCTTTCAGATATTTATGAGAGATTTTCCTTCTCCAACACTTCACCTATAGGAGTTCAAATATAATCCTACTAGAGGACCAATGCACAAAATTCATGCACTGGGTTGGGGGAGGTCCCTTAGCCTGGCCTGCACCCTCTCGCAGTCCAAGACCCCTCAGGGGATGTCCACCTGCCAACTTAGGCCCATTCCCCATGGAAATCCCTCTCATAGTCTGGGACCCCTCACTTCTTACTACCTACTTGCTCACTGCTCCTTACCCCTTTGCTCACTGCTCCTAAGTGCTGCCATGGAAGCAGGAGAGGCCCCCACTACCATCACTGCACTCTCCAGTCATGACCCTTATCTTTCTCTATAGTTGTCAGTGGGCCAACTGCTCTCTTCCTTCTAATTTAGGGCAAGAGCATCTGAGGGCAGAGTGTACTGTCATGGAACACAGAAGGCTACCCAGAGCTGAGGGGAATGGCCAGGACCACGGGGTGAGAGGTGGATACAGAGGATGCTATCTCACCCAATTGTGGCATGCCCCTGCAGAAGGAAATTCTGAGCCCCAGCTGGGGGCAGCTGAGACAGTGAGCTCTGAGCCCCGGGTTTAAAGACCAGCAATGGCCCGATTTCAGTTCTGCAGCATCGTAGCTGGGCCCAGACCTACCTTTGGCTGCCTGCCCTAGCCAGGGCCCAGGGCTCAGTCATTTGGCCATTCCTCACTGCCCTGCCTGCTGGCCTGGTTGCCCCACGCAGTCTCCAATTCGATCATCTGTTCCAGTTGTGACGACCCTGGGTAGGTCTCTCTCTCTCTCTCTCTCTCTCTCTCTCTCTCTCTCTCTCTCTCTATATATATATATATATATATATATATATATATATATATATATACATATACACTAGAGGCCCAGTGCATGAAATTCATGCATGGGGGAGGGTGTGCTTCAACCCAGCCTGCACCCTTTCCAATCTGTGATATCCCTCTCACAATCCAGGGCTGCTGGCTTCCAACTGCTCGCCTGCCTACCTTCCTGATTGTCCCTAACCGCTTCTGCCTGCCAGCTTGATCAACCCTAATCACTCCCTTGCCAGCCAGATCGATGCCTAACTACTCACCTGCCAGCCTCTTTGCCTCTAACTGCCCTCCCCTGCAGGCCTGGTCCCCCCAACTACTCTACCCCACAGGCCTCGGTCCCCTAAACTGCACTTCCCTGCAGGCCTGGTCACCCCCAACTTTCCACCTCTGCCAGCCTGGTCACCCCTAACTGCCCTCCCTTGTAGGTCTGATCCTCCCAACTGCCCTCCCCTGCTGGCCTGATCACCCACAATTGCCCTCCCTTGCAGACTTGGTCCCTCCCTACTACCCTCCCCTGTTGGCCATCTTGTGATGGCCATCTTGTGTACACATTGGGGCAGTCATCTTGTGTGTTGGAGTGATGGTAAATCTGCATATTACTCTTTTATTATATAGGATAGAGGCCTGGTGCATGGGTGGAGGCCAAATGGTTTGCCCTGAAGGATGTCCCAGAACAAGGTGAGGGTTCCCTTGGGGTGTGGGGCAGCCTGTGTGATGGGCCTATAGTGGTTTGCAGGCTGGCTATGCCACCTGGAGACACAAGCAGAGGCCCTGATATCTGGGATTTATTTATCTTTTACAATTGAAATTTTGTAGCCTGGAATGGAGCTAAGCTTTTTTCCTAGCTCCCTGGCAGCAGCAATTTCTATTGGAATTTATTTATCTTCTATAATTGAAACTTTGTAGCCTTAAGCAGAGGCCTGGGCTGGCCAGGGTGTGTGGAAAGCTTGGCTTCCTCCATCACCGGGCAACCCAAGTCTCCCTCCTACTCTCTCTGTGGCCACAGCCATCTTGGTTGGGTTAATTTGCATAGTCACTCCTGATTGGTTGGTGGGCATGATGGAGGTATGGTCAATTTGCATATTGCTCTTTTATTAGATAAGATTACTCATAAATGCTTCTCCAAGCCTTCTGAGATGTCAGTTGGCCCTGCAACTACTGGCAGTGATGGCCACGAAGTCTGTTGCCAGAGAGATGGGGGCAGAATGATATTTTAGCTATGGGCATTTCTGTTTAGTGTTCTTAAAATAGCATCATTATATAATTTGCCTTAACCCTGGCCCTGATGAAAAATGACTAAGGAAGGGATAAAGGGACAGGGAACATGTAAATAAATTGTATCATATTGAAGTGTAGTAAACAAATACATATACTTACTAGACCTCTTTTTTTTTTTTCTATTATGTCCTCTCTTTTGGGTAGAGGGGCTATGGAATAGAAGATAAAAGCATATCACTTGGTAATTTCAGCCATGTCTGGGGCAACAAATCAAGCCACTATTCAGTAGAGCTTCAAGTCCTTTGGGGCCCAGCCAACACACATGAATCACACACACCCCCACACACACGAGCGTGCATGCATGCATGCACACACGCACATGCACACACTCATACATAGGAATGATGCCAGCTACTTCCTACTTTTATAACCTCCTCAAATTAAAGTTTTTATACTGATATTTAACATTCCTTAAAGAAATTGTAGTTTAGCTTTGATCAACACAGAGGTTAGGGACACCACCTCACAGACCCACATAGAAAATCCACGTATAACTTTGACTCCTCCAAACACTTTTACTAATAGCCTAATACTGACCAAAAGTCTTACCAATAACATAAACAGTCTAATGACATGCATTTTGTGTTACATATATTATATACTGTATTCTTACAATAAAGCTAGAGAAAGAAAATGTCATTTAGAAAATCATAAGAGAACATACACTTACAGTATTTATTGAAAAAAATCTGTGTATAAGTGGACCACTGCTGTTCAAACCCTTGTTGTTCAAAGGTCACCCTTATAAATTTAAAAAAAAAATTGCCAATACCAGTTTGGCTCAGTGGATAGATTGTCGGCCTGTGGACTGGAGGATCCTGGGTTCGATTCTGATCAAGGGCATGTACCTTGGTTGTGGGCACATCCCCAGTGGGGGGTGTGCAGGAGGCAGCTGATTGGTGTTTCTCTCTCATCAATGTTTCTAGCTCTCTGTCCCTCTCCCTTCTTCTCTGTAAAAAAATCAATAAAATATATTTTTTTAAAAATTTTTAAAAATTACTTTCACTCATGATTTTGCAATAGGAAATATTTGCCTTTACCATCATTGGCTCAAATGGCTGGGGGCCTAAGAATAAACTGACAGTAGACAAAGTAACAGTAGAAAAGACAAGGCTCATTTACATGTTGTTCAGTAATGAGTAATTTGATAAATAGCCAGAGATGAATGTACATATGCCAATTCAATGGAAAAATATATAGGTTCTACTGGGCTTTTTGAGACAGCATGGAGGGACCTGGAGAGTATTAAAGTAAACAAAATAAACCAGTCAGAGAATGACAAGTATCACATGATCTCACTTATTTGTGTAATCTAATAAATAAAATAAACTGATGAACAAAATAGATCCAGAGACATGGAAGCGTGGTGTATCTCAAAGAAGAGGAGGGGGGTGGCTGAAAGAAATTAACCAAAGAATTTATATGCATATATGCTTAATCCATGGACACAGACAATGGTGCAGTGAAGGCCTGGGAAGGGGGTGGGAGCAGGGTGGAGGAGATCAATCAGGGGAAAATGGGGGACATATATAATACTTTCAAGAGTAAAGATAAATTTTAAGAACTGTTGGGAGATAAGAGTTCTGCAAAGCAAAAGAACAGAAATTTGGTCAGATCACTTAAAGTGCAGCAAATCTGATAAATGGACACACAGCCCTTTCTTAAATTTGCTTTGCTGAAGAAGAAATGAAAAATGACATCACTGCTATAAAGAACTCAATAGAAAGCATCAAAAGTAGACTAGAAGAAGCAGAGGACCACATCTGTGAGCTAGAAGACAAGGTAGGAAAAAATACCCACGTACTATAGGTTCTAGAAAAAAAAAAATAAAGAGGAGAGCCTAAAGGAACTTTGGGATAACACAAAACAAAACAACATCTACATAATTGGGGTTCCAGAAAGAGTGGAAACTGAGCAAGGATTAGAAAACCTGTTTGAAGAAATAATGACAGAAAACTTCCCCAATATAGGAAAGAAAAACCCACACAAATCTAAGAAGCTCACAGAGTCCCAAGCAAAATGAACCCCCAAAAAATGACACCAAGGCACAGTATAATTAAATTGGCAAACACCAACGACAAAATAAGAATCTTAAAAGTGGCCAGAGAGAAACAGAAAGTTACCTACAAAGGAACCCCCATAAGACTAGCTACTGATTTCTCAGCAGAAACTCATAAGGCCAGAAGGGAATGGAATGGAATATACAAAGTCATGTAAAGGGAAGGTCTGAATCCAAGAATACTGTACCCAGCAAGGCTTTCATTCAAAATTGAAGGTGAAATCAGGAGCTTCACGGACAAAAAAGGACTAAGGGAATATATAACCACCAAACCAGCAATGCAAGAAATGTTAAAAGGTCTACTGTAAAAAAAAAGAAATAGGAAGCAAAGAAGGAACATGGGGGTAAAGACTAAAAATGGCAACAGATAAGTACCTATCAATAATAACTTTAAGTGTAAATGGATTAAATGCTCTAATCAAAAGATATAAGGTAACTGATTGGATAAGAAAACATGATCCATATATCTGCTATCTACAAGAAAACCACCTCAGAAAAAGAGATGCAAACAGATTGAGGATGAAGGGATGGAAGATGGTATTTCAGACAAATGGTAATGAAAAAAAAGCTGGGGTTGCAATACTTATATCTGACAAATTAGATCTCAAAGTGAAAGACATAAGAAGAGATAAAGAAGGCCACTTCATAATACTTAAGGGAACAATCCAACAAAAGAAATAACTCTGGTAAACATTTCAGCACCCAAATAGGAGCACCTACATATATAAAAATACTCCTGGAGGATGTTAAGGGAGAGATTGACAGCAATACAATCATAGTAGAAGACTTTAATACCCCACTGTCACCACTGGACAACTCCTCGAAACAAAAAATCAGTAAAGAAACATCAATCCTAAATGACTCACTAGACCAGATGGAATTAAATGACATCTTCAGAACATTTCACTGCAAAGCCACAGAATATACATTCTTCTACAGTGCACATGGCTCATTTTCAAAGATAGACCACATGTTGGGTCATAGGAAAAGTTTCTTCAAATTTAAGAAGATAGAAATCATATCAAGTATTTTCTCAGATCACAGTGGCTGTAAACTGGAAATCAACTACAATAAAAACAATACAGAGAAATCAAACACATGGAGACTAAACAGCATGCTATTAAACAATGGCTGGGTAACCAGAGAGATCAAGGAAGAAATAAAAAACATCATGGCAACAAATGACAATGACAACACAACAATACAAAATTTATAGAACACAGTGAAAGCAGTCTTGAAAGGGATGTTCATAGCTCTACTGCAAAAATCAGGAAACAATGGTAATAAATTTCCTGACCCTACAACTCAAAGAGCTAGAAAGAGAGCAACAAGAAAAGCCCAGTGTATGCAGAAGAAAGGAAATAGTAAAGATCAGAACAGAATTAACAACATGGAGACCAAAGAAACAATTCAAAATATCAACAAAACCAAGAGCTGGTTCTTTGAATGGAAAAACAAGATTGATGGACCTGTAGCCAGGCTCACAAAGAAGCAAAAAGAGAAGACTCAAATAAAAAAAAATCAGAAATGAAAGAGGAGAAATAACAACAGATCCCACCAAAATACAAAGGATTGTTAAAAAATACTATGAACAACTCTATTCCAACAAATTTGACAACCTGCAATAAATGGATGTATTCCTAGAAAGATATAACCTTCTAAAACTCAATCAGGAAGAATCTAAACAGCTCAATAGTCCAATAACTATGGAAGAAATTGAAGCAGTCATCAAAAAGCTTCCAGCAAATATAAGCCTGGGACCAGATGGCTACACAGGAGAGTTTTACCAAACATTCAAGGAAGAATTAAAACCTATCCTCCTCAGACTACTCAAAAATATTCAAGAAGAAGGAACATTTCCAAACACCTTCTATGAAGCCTGCATCACACTAATATGGAAACCAGATAAAGACAACACAAGGAAAGAGAATTATAAGCCAATATCTCTCATAAACATAGATGCCAAAATCCTCAACAAATTTCTAGCAAATCGGATCCAGCAGTACATCAGAAAGATCATACACCATGACCAAGTAGGATTCATCCCAGGAATGCAAGGATGGTACAATAACCGCAAATCAATAAACGTGGTACATCACATAAACAAATTGAGAGATAAAAATTACATAGTCATATCAACTGATGCAGTAAAAGCATTTGACAAAATCCAACACCCTTTCTAATGAAAACTCTCAGCAAAGTGGGAATAGAAGGATCATACCTCAACATCATATTTGCCATATATGATAAACCCACAGCTAACATCATACTCAATGGGAAAAAACTAAAACCCTTTCCCCTAAGAACAGGAACAAGACAGGGATGCCCACTCTCACCTCTCCTGTTTGACATAGTTCTGGAAGTATTACCCATTGTAATTAGACAAGAGGAAGAAATAAAAGGCATCCAAATTGGAAAAGAAGAAGTAAAGCTGTCCTTTCTTGCAGATGACATGATACTGTACATAAAAAAACCGAAGAATTCCATCCCAAAATTAATTGACTTAATAAATGAATTTGGCAATGTAGCAGGATACAAAATTAATGCCAAGAAATCTGTGGCATTTCTGTACACTAATAGTGAAATTACAGAAAGAGAGACTCAAAAAGCAATCCCATTTATCATCACACCAAAAAAATTAAGATACATAGAAATAAACCTAACTAAGGAGGTAAAAGACCTATATGCAGAAAACTTCAGGACACTGAAAAAAGAGATAGAGGATGACGTAAACAGATGGAAGAGCATACCTTGTTCATGGACTGGGAGAATCAACATCATTAAAATGTCCATACTGCCCAAAGCAATCTATAGACTCAATGCACTACCCATTACAATACCAACTATATATTTCACAGACCTAGAAAGAACTCTTCAAAGATTCATCTGGAACAAAAAAGACCCCAAATATCCACAGCAATCCTGAGAAAGAAGAAAAAGTAGGTGGAATCTCAATACCAGATTTCAAGCTATATTACAAAGCAACTGTTCTCAAAACAGCCTTGTACTGGCACAAGAACAGACATATAGACCAATGGAATAGAATAGAGAATCCAGATATCCACCGAAACCACTATGCTCAACTAATATTTGACAAAGGAGGCATGAACATACAATGGAGTCAATACAGCCTCTTCAATAAATGGTGTTGGGAATATTGGACAGATACATGCAAAAAAATGAAACTAGACCACTAACTTACACCAAATACAAAAATAAACTCAAAATGGATATAGGACTTAAACATTAGACGGGAAACCATAAAAATACTAGAGGAATCCACAGGCAGTACAATCTCAGACATATGCCTAAAAAACTTCTTCACTGTTACTGCTCCAAAGGCAATGGTAGCTAAAGAAAAATAAACAAGTGCGACTACATCAAAATAAAAAGCTTTTGCACAGCAAAAAAAAAAAAAACCATCAACAAAACAACAAGAAAACCCACTGTATGGGAGAACATATTTGCAAATGTTATCACTGATAAAGTTCTAATCTCCAACATCTACAGCTAACTTATATAATTTAATAAAAGGAAGGTATATGATCCAATAAAAAAAATGGGCAACGGACCTAAATAGGACCTTTTCGAAAGACAAGAGTAGGAAGGCCAAGAGACAGGAAAACATGCTCAAAGTGACTAATTATCTGAGAGATGCAAATCAAAATGACAATGTGATACCATCTCACACCTGTCAGAATGGCTATCATCAACAAATCAACAAATAACAAGTGTTGGCAAGGATGCAGAGAAAAAGGAACCCTCGTGCGTTGTTGGTGGGAATGCAGACTGGTGCAGCCACTGTGGAGAACAGTATGGAGTTTCTTCAAAAAACTGAAAATGGAACTCCCATTTGAAGCAATCCCTCTCTTAGGAATATATCCTAAGAAAGTAGAAACACCAATCAGAAAGGATTTATGCACCCCTATGTTCATAGCAGCACACTTTACAATAGCTACAATTTGGAAACAGCATAGGTGCCCATCAGCAGATGAGTGGATCAGAAAACTGTGGTACATCTACACAATGGAATTCTATGCTGAAATTAAAAAGAAGAAATTCTGCCGAGACTGGTTTGGCTCAGTGGATAGAGAGTAGGCCTGTGGACTGAAAGGTCCTAGGTTCGATTCAGGTCGGGGGCATGTACCTTGGTTGCGGGCACATCTCCAGTGTGGGGCGTGCAGGAGGCAGCTACTCGATGTCTCTCTCTCTCTCTCATCAATGTTTCTGTCTTTCTATCCCTCTCCCTTCCTCTCTGTAAAAAAATCAATAAAATACATTTTTAAAAAAAGAAAAAAAAAAAGAAGGAATTCTTACCATTTGCAGCTTCCTGGATGGAACTGGAGAGCCTTATGCTAAGTGAAATAAGCCAGTCAATGAGGGAGAAACATCACCTGATATCACTCATTTGTGGATAATAAAGAACATTATAAACTGATGAACAAAAGGCAGTAAAGCATCAAACAGACTGTCAAATTACAGCAGGAAGATTAAGAAGTGGGGTAGATAAGAGATCAACCAAAGGACTTGTATGCATGCATATAAGCATAACCAATAAACACAAGACACTGGGGGGTTGAAGTATGCCTGGGAGGGGGAGGCAATGGGAAGATATGTATACATGTAATACAATAAAAAAAATTGCTTTCCTGAAACTTTTCTAAAGAACCTTAGATTTGACTTTTAAAAGTCTCTTGGGGGCTGAAACCGGTTTGGCTCAGTGGATAGAGCATCAGTCTGCAGACTGAAGGGTCCCAGGTTTGATTCCGGTCAGGGGCATGTATGCTGGTTGTGTGCACATCCCCAGTGGTGGGAGTGCAGGAGGTGGCAGATCAATGTCTCTCTCTCATTGATGTTTCTAACTCTCTATCCTTCTCCTTCCTCTCTGTAAAAAATCAATAAATATATATATTTTTAAAAAAGTCTCTTAGGGGGTGGGCATTGTGGCTCAGCGATTGAGCATCGACCTATGAACCATGCTCGGGTTGCAGGTTTGATGCCCAAGGTGCATGCAGAAGGCAGCCAATCAATGATTCATCATTGATGTTTCTCTCTCTCCCTCTCCCTTCCTCTCTGAAATCAATAAAAATATGTTTTAAAATATTTACTGAAATATGTTTTTTTAAGTCTCTGGGGTCTAGAAAAGCAAAGCCAAAAATTCATCATCAGAATTCAATTGAAGTACCTACAGAGCTGAGTGAATTCCTCCCTTCTCCAAATCTCAAAATACCTTAAAGGTTGCTGGGCTTGCCAGGAAGTCATCTTTCTTACTCACCTATATGTTTGGGAATTCTGTAATGTCTCCATAAAGCCAACCTTTAATTCCTTAAAACTGCCTAGTCATATCTAAATCTATGCACATTATTCTCAAATATGGCATTCCAGCCAATGCCTTGGTTATGTAAGCAATAAGTTGAATTTTAGGAGACGTCAGATAAGAGAAAGATAAATGTGTTTTTTCTGTTTACAGAAGTCTAATTCACTAAATTGTTATGAGTTTTAGGTAAGAGAAAAGGGAACCTCCTTCAATCTAGAAAATAAAATTTTAAAGAACCAACAATTTTTCAATAAAAAAGTCATGGAAATTATAATCATTCTTCATTAGATTATTCAATCCCCTCTGATTCTCATTCTAGTTGGTTTTGCATTCGTAGTTTCACAAACCCATCAGCCTTTTCAACTGGAGTTATAAAAGTCCTTATTCAGTCTAACAGTATTATCTCAAAGTTATTACTACCATCAGAATATCTGTCATAGTACTTTGCATGGGGCTCTGAGACCCTGTCTTTTGTTGTAGGCAAACTATTCTGGCTTGTGGCAAGAGCTCTCAGGAAAGCATCAGAGTAAAACAATAGTTATGTCTTAATACAAAAAATGTAAAATGGTCAAGGATAAAGATATGGTGAGAAGCCTTTTTTTTTTAAAATTAAATCTTATTATTCAGATTATTACATTTGTTTCTCTTTTTTCCCCTCCATAGTGTTAAGCCCGGAATGCAAGCCACACTCGTAGACACCAAGAGACGATCTCATGTAAAAACAAAGGGGTTTATTCAGACCAGCATGCTGGGGCTCACAACATACTCTGAAAGCAGAGCAGAGGCTGAGAGCCCCGAGCCTTTGCTGCATGACCGTTTTATACTGGGGTTCGGGGGGTGAAGAGCTGTTTGAATTACTGAGTTGGCCTATCCTGATAGGCCAGGTAGGGGCCGGGGTACTGAGTTGGCCCATTCTGATAGGCCAGGCAGGGGCCGGGGTCTGCTTACGCAGGTACGGGATGTGGAGTCAGGAAGCAGTCTAATAGCAGGAAGGAGTGGTTTTGCCTTATTAGGTTATCTCCCGGCACATTCTTGCTGGATTACCTAATGGTGGGTTGGGTTGTTAGGGGCGTAGTCACCTAAGATGGAGGAAGCTGGAAAGAATTGCCCTTTCACGTAGTCACCTAAGATGGAGGAAGCTGGAAAGAATTCCCCTTTCAATAGCACCCCTCCACCCAGCTCCCACCCTCCCTCTGCCCTTAGCTCCCTCCCATTGATCTCATCCATAGGTGTATGATTTTTGTCCAGTCTCTCCCTGTACACCCTTCACCCCTTTCCCCCTAAGAATTAACAGTCCACTCCCTTTCTGTGCTCCTGATTCTATTATATTCACCAGTTTATTCTGTTGGTCAAATTTTTAAGTCACTTAATTTTTAGATTCACTTGTTGATAGCTATGTATTTGTTCATAATTTTTTGTCTTTTACCTCTTTCTTCTTCCTCTTCTAGAAGAGTACCCTTCAGCATTTCATATAACACTGGTTTGGAGTTGATGAACTCCTTTAGCTTTTTCTTATCTGTGAAGCTCTTTATCTGCCCTTCAATTCTG
>PVJN01043218.1:0-17892 GCA_004026805.1 Lasiurus borealis | reverse complement strand
GGTGATTGGTGAATAAGGCCCAGCGCCCCGCCCCACTAAGAAAAAGGAACACGGCGGCGTGTTTCCATGGCAGCATGGACCTTGCAGGCCCTCCCCCTGGTAGAGCCCTGGAATGACAGTATCCTTGAACCGAAGGGACCTTGAGAGGGCGTGAAATATATCCCCTTAGCCTCCAGGACAATTGTTTATACCACTACTCAGAAAATGAAAGAGATGTTTTTTATCTTTCGTGCACTGAAGATCCCTTCTCTGACTCTTCAGTGGAAAGAAGAGGGTTTCCCGGCTGTCTTAATAAAAGGGCAAAGAAAAGGATCCAGGATGGCTAGGATTCCTGAGCTGATGCAACTGGAAAGAGAAGACTCTTTGGGGTTTACCCGTGTCAATCAGGATCACTTTTTGTGGGCCTCTACCTGAATTCAAGACCCTCGCTTCACATCTCTGCAGTTCGTCTTCTCCCTTCTCCCCCCACCCCTTTACATTGTCTGAGGACCCCAGTAAACCATATTTTTTCTATTGCCATTTCCTGTCAGGAATTTAGTTCATGCTTCACATTTGCTTATCGTTACCCTATCATGTATGGGATTGTAGCCTATGAGACTATAGCCCCCAGACAATTCTCCCATTGAGAGAATTGAACACAGCGATTCTCAGACTCCATGGTGAAGCGAACAGCTGCTGCCCCTTTAACAATATGACCTCAAAGATCCTTCCAAGATCTGAGAGTCTATTATCCTAATTATGGGGCCAGTATCTTATAGAAGGTGTAGCAGCTGTGACTTGTATTAATGAACTGGCCCCATGAGGAATACGGTTTTTGTTGTTTTGATGTTGTTTTTGAAGTGGTTGGATCTAAGATGGATTTCCACACAAGAGTAGCTGTCAAAAAGGAAGGCACCTAGCATCGTGTATATTTATATATATATGTATATTCCACAAGCATATACATAATAGGCATTCACTAGGAGATAGTTTTCTCTCTCTCTACCCCAGGCTCAGAATGACTTAGACACAGCCCGATCATGATTCTCCCATCCTATAAAATTCCAACTCAGCACTCAATATAGGCTAAGCTAAAGTGGAGCTTCCTAACAACCAATCTTCATCCTGTTCTTATAAATTACAGTGATCATCTTTTTCAAACTAAAAATCAAAGGATGTCATCGGAGCATGTGTTACTTATTTCAAAAGACAGACTGAAATAAAAATTTCCTAAAAACTCTAGAATTTATTATTGCTATAACTAGAATATAATCAGGGTCCCCAGAATGTTTTATTAATGGAGCAAAAATGGAATGGAACACACAGATTCATGCCATTTCTTCACCTTGAAGTTTATAATTGACACCTCTCTTCCTCCACTCCTAAAGCTGCAGAAGACAGGTGACCAAATAAATAAAATCCTAAAAGGACCAAGTCAAGTTACTATTAAATAACTTCATTAGACAAAGTGAATTCACCTACTGAATATGAGAGGACACAAACAACTGGCTTCTGTGTGGGGCAAATCTTGACCTTGAATCCCATAAAAATCCCCCAAAAGTCACTTTATTTTTGTTCTCCTTTGTCCTGTTATTGGATTTCTCCTCTCCAAGTAAGACATAAATAAATAGGCCTTCCTGATTATTTGACAAACAACTGTGTTTGTCAAGACTCATAAACTATACACTAAAAAGGATAAACTAAACCTTAATAAACATAACTAAAAATAAATAGATAAGTAAATAAATGAGTCTGAGCCATTCCCATTACTAAATAAAACAAGAGCCTTGCCCTAGTTGGTTTGGCTCCTTGGATAGAGTGTCCACCTGCAGACTGCAGGGTCCCGGGTTCGATTATGGCCAAGGGCACATGCCTGGGTTGTGGGCTTGATCCCCAGGGGAGGCGGGGTGGCATGCAGGAGGCAGCCGATCAATGATTCTCTCTCATCATTGATGTTTCTATTTCTCTCTCCCTCTCACTTCCTCTCTAAAATCAATAAAATACATTAAAAAAAAAAAAACAAGAGCTTTGCCCAGCTGGTAGGGGTTCAGTGGTTGAGCATCAACCTATGAACCAGAAGGTCACTGTTCAGAGCATGTGCCTGGGTTGTGAGCTCGATCTCCAGTGTGAGGTGTGCAGAAGGCAATGATCAATGATTTTCTCTCATCATTGATGTTTCTATCTGTCTCTCCCTTTTTTAAAAAAAAATTTTAAAGGTTGGAAGTTCTTTATTTTAAAAAACTAATAATAAAACAAGAGCCTTAAAAACTGAAAAAAACCTGTGAATTGCTTGTTAGACAATATGGCAAATTAATTGCTACCCATAAATATCAGAAAATGCAGGTAAATGGTTAGCCACTGGGGCTGTAACTGATTGCAACTGAGTAAGCTAAAGGCCTTTATTGACTCTTAGACTGAGAAGGACCCTCCGAACATCTACCTTTCTACAGGTGAGATAATGATACCTAAAACATTTCAGATTGAGATAAATCTCATCTACCTCTAAAGCCCTTCCAGGCAAGAAAACTCCACCAGACCCTGTATTGACTCATTTTAGAGTTTAACAAACCTCATTATCAAAAATTTCTTCCCATCAGACTGGGATCATCTTATCTTGTCCAATAATTCCATAATGTGTTTCAATCAATGAAAAAATAAACATAAATGCTATATACTTAGTCATTTTCTGAGATCTCCTCACAGACTTCTCTAAGCAAAAGAACCTCAAACCATTTAATTCTACCTTAGAAACTATTCACCAACACTTATATTTGCTTCATGGTTTTCCTCTGGAAACTCATAGTTTGGCAGCTCAGTGGCAGAGAACTTTATTGAGGATCTGACAAGTAGTAAATTTAATGATAAGCTATTATATATCCCTTTTAAGCTGCAATATTAAAGTATTACATACTGACTTATATTTAACAGATAATTATGAACTTCTACTACACAATCGTATACCAATGATATAATTAATTAATAACATGTATTAAATTTTAAAATGTGGCAGGTATTGTAATCTGTTTTAAATTCATTATCTCACCAAAAAGCCTCATAACTCTTTGAAGGTTACAGATGAGGACAGATAAGGACACTAAGGTTAGAGCAGTGATTTTCAACTAGTGTGCTGCAAGAGTTTTTAAAAAATATAATTTTACTTGAGGCCCGATGCACAAAGATTAGTGTAAGAACGGGCCTTCCTTACCCTGGCTGCCGGCACTGCCTTCACTCTGCTCAGAGCCATTTTTCTGCCTTCCCTCACTGCCCAGAGGTCTGGAGCGACTGGGATGGTACAGAACTCCCTTCCCACTCTGCCCAAAGTCTGGCCGCTTGGCGCCTCTGTATGCAAATTAACCCACCATCTTTGTTGGGTTAATTTGCATACTCATTCTTGATTGGCCAGTGGATATTGTGAAGGTATGGTCAATTTGCATCTTACTCTTTTATTAGTGTAGATTGATTTCAGAGATGAAGAGAGAGAGAGAGAGAGAAATAGACACATCAATGAATGATGAGAGAGAACCATTGATTGGCTGCCTCCTACACAATCCCACTGGGAATTGAGCCTGCAACCCAAGCATGTGCCCTGACCAAGGAATTGAATTGTGATTTCCTAGTTCATTGGTGGACACTCAATAACTGAGCCACACCAGTAGGTCTGCAAGAATTTTTAAAACATGCAATACCTAACTATTTAGTTAGAGCACTGACATCTTTTCCCTTAGATTGTCAAAGGAAAAAAATGACAACAGCCCTAGCCAGTTTGGATCAGTAGATAGAGCCCCAGCCTGTAGCCTGAAAGGTCGTAGGTTTGATTCCAGTCAAGTGCACATGCCCAGGTTGTGGGCTCCATCTCCAGTAGGGGGTGTGCATGAGGCAGCCTATCAATGATTCTCTCACATCGTTGATGTTTCTCTCTCTCTCCCTCTCCCTTCCTCTTTGAAATAAATGAGAATATATATATTTTTAAATGACAACAGCCAACACAATAATAGCCGTCCAGTGTGAATGAATCAAAATTATGCCTATTTTTTGGGTATCAGACCGGCAAAAATATTTTTTGGGTGTGGCACTGAATTTTAGTAATTAGTTTATGTGTGCCATGAGAAGAAATAGGTTGAAAATCACTGGTTTAGAGAGATGAAATAATTTATATAATGTCTCAGAGCTGGCAAGAAAGAATTTGAACCCGGTCTATCTAACTGAAGAGGTTCTATATATTTATAATTAAGGAGGAGCAGTGACAAAGAAATGGCAAAGTAGTTGATAACTTTTTTTGTTTTAGAATTATTTTTTATTTGAATACTGAATATTGATGTCCCTAATGTTCTAAGAATGCAAAATAATTAAATATGAAGAAAACAGAGAAGAAATTGTAAAGCTGTCAACTTCATCTCCTTAAGAAGTTAAGTGGCATATAAGCATAACCAATGGACGCAAGACACTGGGGTAGGGTATGAGGGCATGCACAGGAAGAGATGGTGCAGGAGGCTGGGGGGAGGGGGAGAATGGGGGTGGGGAGAGGATGTCAATGGGGGAAAAAAGAGACATATGTATTACTATTTGTAATACTTTAAACAACAATATAAAATAAAAAAGAAGTTAAGTCAACAAAGAGATGATGATAAAATTAAAAATGTGAAAGAACATTACTTAAGATAGTCATTTGCTAATATTACATTAACATCCTACTGTATTTGTAACTGCTGCAATGAAAACCATCCCAACTGGTCTGTATCTTATCTCTACAGAACTTCCTCCTGTTAATTTTAAGTAAACTTTTTATTTTGAACAAAATTTCAGAGCAACAAAAAAGTTATAAAAATAGAGCATAATAAAAAAATTGCATAATAATCTTGTTTGAACCCTTTTGCCTAGATCCACATGTTATCATTTTGCCACATTTTTGTGTGTGTGGTAAATTATACATAACAAGAATATACCATTTTAATAGTTTTTAAGTGTACAGTTCACTGACATTAAATATATTAACATTGTTTTGCAATCATCACATTCACCTATATCCAGAACTTTTCATCTTCCCCAATTAAAACTCTGTTTCCATTATATGACTCCCCATTCCCTCCTCCCTCCATTCTCCGGTAACCACCATTCTACTTTCTGTCTCTATGAATTTGACTAGTTTAGATAACTCATATAAATAGAATCATAGAATATTTGTCCTTTTCTGTCTGGCTTATTTTACTTAGTATAATGTCCTCAAGGTTCATCCATGTCATAATTTTAATAGCATGTGTCTGAATTTCCTTCCTTTTTAAGGCTGAAAAGTATTCCACTGCATGTAGTATCACATTTTGGTTCTCATCCTTATTCACTCTAACTCACTTTTGAGACTTTTTCAGAGCCCCCAGACTTTGCCACTTCCAAGTATAGATGAGATCCTGGAGACATAGTAGCAGAAAGACACCAAGGCATCTGGTCAGACACCCCAAGGTCCAGGTAGCTTAATTTTCCAGCCAGCCAATCAGTTGTAGACCCTCTTCTCAATTGGGTCTCCTTAAAACACAAAATTTCTTCACAAAATTTAGTTAATTTATTAATTTCAATTTACTTATGTGCAAGGCATAAGTGTACAATTCAGTGGTATTACATACATTAATAATTGCAGTCATTACCACCATCCATCTCCATACTTCTTTTTAACTTGTAAAACTGAAAGTCTATACCTGTTAAACAATAACTCTTGATTTGCCCCCTACCTCCAGTCCCTGTAACCACCATTCTACATTCTGGCTCCATGGTTCATTTTAGTAGTAAATGGAATCTGGAGATCACAATTTAGATAGTTGGAATGTTGGAATGCTTATTGCTACTGGATTGGTCATTGTTTGGCTTTTTCCAATTAAATTTTGGGATTCCGAAATTTTATCTAACTTTTTCCATTTTATATTAGTATCTTTCTTGTCAACATCTTGGTTTCTGATAAAAATGACATAAATTACTTATTTGCTTTATTCTATTACATATGTAAAATGTTATTACCAATGTTATTATTAATGAGATAATAATGACTAATGAGAATAGTTTGACATTTTCTTTGCAGTTTTTTTCCCCCTTTTAGAGTATATCCCACTAAAAATGTGTAGTTAGGATATATGCTTACAACATTGATAAATCTTGAGGATATTATATTAAGTGAAATAAGCCTGTCACAAAGAAATAAATATTCTATGATTCCACTTATATGACCTAACTTAGAGTAGTTAAACCATAGAAACAGAAAATAAGTAGAAAATAAGTGGTTACAGGGGCTGGAGGTAGGGGGCAAATCAAGAGTTATTGTTTAACAGGTATAGACTTTCAGTTTTACAAGTTAAAAAGAAGTATGGAGATGGATGGTGGTAATGACTGCAATTATTAATGTATGTAATACCACTGAATTGTACACTTAAAATCATCAATTTTATGTGTATTTTACCATAATAAATGTTTAGAAAGTCTTTATTGTTGAAATTTTATCTAACTTTTTCCATTTTATATTAGTATCTTTCTTGTCAACATCTTGGTTTCTGATAAAAATGACATAAATTACTTATTTGCTTTATTCTATTACATATGTAAAATGTTATTACATATGTCCCCTTTCTTCCACCATTGATCCCTTTTGGCCTATTCCCATCGCCCCTCTCCGGGCCTTCACCACACTATTGTCTGTCCATGGGTTATGCATATATGCATACAAGTTCTTTGATTTCTTCCCACTCAACCCCCTACCCCCACCTTCCCTCTGTATAATAATTTTTAAAAATGTGCAGTTAAATTACTGTATTTTAAAGTCATTGGAAAGAATCTTATCAATTTTTTTTTATTTTGTGGGGTTTTTTAGTGACTATCTCTTTACTTTTCAAATTGAGGTTAAATTTAAATGCACAGCCTTTAATTGTGTACTTTGATGGGTTTTGACAAATGTACAGATTTATGAAACCTATATATCAATCAAGATATAAAACATATTATCACTCCAGAGAGCTTTTCATGGCACCCATATTATAATTTCTAGAACGATAGTTTTGCCTGTTTAACAATTCTAAATAGTATCATAAAGTATGTAGTTTTTGTGCCCACCTTTTTTTAAATCCTCACCCAAGGATATTTTTTTCATTGCCTTTTTTTTTTTTTAGAGAGTGGAAGGGAGTGGGGAGAGAAACATCCATTGATTTGAGAGAGACACATCAATTGGTTGCCTTTTGCACATGCCCCTATGGGCTCTGTGGAACTTGCAACCAAGGTAGTTCCCTTGACCAGGAATCCAACTGGTGTGCCCTTGCTCTAATCACTGAGGAAAACCAGTCAGGGCTTGTGTTCACCTTCTTTTGCTCAACATAACATTTTTGAGATTTATCCATGTTGTTGTATGCATTAGTTCATTCTTTTTTTTTATTACTTAGTAGTATTCTATTGAATACATATTCCACAATTCATTTATAGATTCTCCTATTGATGGATATTTGGGTTGTTTTGAACCATTATTTTTTTATTATTGCTGACTTTATAGAGAGAGAGGAAGAGGAAGAGAGAAACTGATTTTGTTGTTCCATTTATTTATGCATTCATTGATTGATTTTTATACGTGCCCTGATGGGGGGATTAAACCTACCACCTTGGCATATCACAAACTTGTGGCATATAGAGACGATGCTCTAACCAACTGAGCTATTTATTATTCTAGGTTGGACCATTATATTTTAAAAGCTGTTATAAACATCTACAAACGAATCTTTTTGTGAACATACATTTTAATTTCTTTTGGGTCAATATCCAGGAGTGGAACTGTTGGGTCATAGAATAGGTATTTGCTTAACTTTGTAAGAAATTGCCAGTTTTCCAAAAATGGTTGTATAATTCTAAACTCCGTCTAACATATGTCTAACGTATGACATTTGCACATCCTAACATTTGGTATTATTAGTGTGAAGTGATATCTGTGTCTTAGTATACATTATGTATCATTTATGTGCAATAAAATGTGCCCATTTTAAGTGGAGAGCTTGATTTTTAAAAATGTATATATGTGTGTAGCCACCACCACAACCCAGAAGAGAATATTTTCATCACCACCATACTGAAAGTCCCCTTGTGCCCTTTTGAAATCAATTCCTATTCCCTCCCTAGCCCTAAGCAACCACTTAGTTGTTTTCTATCACTGTAAGTAAGTTTTACTCATTCTAGAATTTCATGTAAATTTATTCATGCAATATGTACTTGTGACACATGCTGCCATTGTGGATCTGCCCCCACATTTATACCTAAACCACTCTTCCCACAGGCTAATCTCAGCCAATGACAGAGAACAGCACAGCAGGGTTGCAAAGGCAGACCCAGTCTGTGGCATGCAAGAGTCCTTCAACAGGTGTCTTTGATTAGAAGAATCTTCATTAGCCTGGCCAAACCATTCTTGGAACCATGCTGCAGGACAAGATTCTTCCTTTCCCATTCTTGTTCCTTCCCTCTCTTCTTCTCCAGATATTAGACCTGTATCTTTGTCTGAAGGCTCTCTCTGTCTTCCCCTGATCCCTCCTTGTGGTATTTTAAAATATATCCACAACATTGACACCCCCTTCAAAAGGGAGAGGCTTTCCCTTCTCTGGAGAGTGAACCAGAATTAGTGACTTGTTTCTAATAAATAAGACAGAAGTGATAGTGTCTAACTTCCCAAAACTATATGTCATAAAAAATCATGTGGCTTCCTCCGTACTTGTTCTTGGTTCATTTGCTGTAGAAGCCAGCTGCTCTCTTGAGGGTACTCAAAGAGACTTATGGAGAGGCCTACATGGTGAAAAGCTGATGCTTCCTGCCAATAGCTTGTGAGTCATGTTGGACGCACATCATCCAGCCTCAGTTAAGCCTTCAGATTATTGTAACCCCAAACAACATCTTAATTCCAAACACATGAGAAACCATAAGCCAAAACCACTCAACTAATTTGCTCCTGGATTCCAAATCTTTAGAAATCTTGACAAATATTTGTTATTTTAAACTGCTAAGTTTTAGAGTAATTTGTTTCAAAGCAATAGGTAACCAATATACTTACCTAATATATATCTTACACATCTAATCATGTCTTATTATCTACTTCTCAGGAGACCAAATAACAGTTATTTTTTGTGCTTTGTTTTATTTAGCATAATGTTTTTATTTTTCTTCTATGTGTGTATATTTGTAGTTTCTTTTTAAAATATATATTTTTTTTATTTCAGAGATTGAGAGAGAGAAAGAAAGAAAGATCAAAGATGAGAGAAAACCATTAATCAGCTGCCTCCTGCACACTCCACATGTGATGGAGCCCATAACCTGAGCACATGCCTTGACTGCAACCTCCTGGGTTGGTCTATGCTCAACCACTGAGCCATGCTGGCAGGGTTGTAGTTTCTTTTTATAACTAAATTGTATTCTGTTGCATGAAGGCACCACAATATGTTTGCCCATTCTCCTATTAATGGACACTGGGTCTTTTCCGTTTTGGGCTATCCTGTATAATCAGGATATAATATACAAATGGTCAGTTGTTATGCTTCACAGTGTAATGACCAGATCATGGATCAGCAGGAGGGTGGGGCAGTGAGCTACAAGCAGGCAGTGGAGAGCTACCGGAGGGGACAGGGCAGCAAGTTATGAGGGAAGGGGGGGAGATAAAGGGGAGGGCAAAAGGCGGAGAACTACTGGAAGGCAGCAGCAAGCTACTGGTGAGCTACTGGTGCACAGATTTGTGCACAGGGCTACTAGTTATGAATAAAGTTGCTATGGTCAGCCACCACAAGTTTTTCTGTAGGCATATGTTTTCATTTGTCTTGGGTAAATGCCTAAGAATAAAATTTCTAGTTCAGCCAACACCGGTTTGGCTCAGTGGATAGAGCATCTGCTTGCGGACTGAAAGGTCCCAGGTTTGATTCTGGTTGGGGGCACATCTCCACTGTGGGGTGTGCAGGAGGCAGCTGATCGATGTCTCTCTCTCATCGATGTTTCTGACTTTCTATCTCTCTCCCTTCCTCTCTGTAAAAAATCAATAAAATATATATATTTTTTAAAATTTCTAGTTTATAGGGTTGATCTTTGTTGAATTTTATAAGAAACTTATCCATACTTTTCTAAAGTGGTTATAACTTTTACTCTACTATTAACAATGTATGAAAGTTCTATTTGTTCCACATCCATGCTAAAATTTGATGGTATTTTTTTTTAATTTTTCCCATTTGGTGGCTATTATTATGCTGTGATTTTGATTTGAATATCCCTAGGACTAATGATGTTGAACACGTTTTCATGTACTTATTGACCATTTGTGTATCTTATTAAAATCTATTCAAATCGTCCACGTTATAATTATGTTCTCGTATTTTATTGGTTTGTAGGATATTTTAAAAATATATATTCTGAATCAAGTTATCTGTCAGATTGGTCATTTTGATTTAATTTTGTTTTATACTTATGTAAAACATGTGTATGATTTTAAAGTCAAATTTACAAAATATGTTCCAAAAAGTCCACATTCTACCCCTGACTACCTTACAATTTCTTTTTCTCTCTTCCTAGAGGTAACTTCTTTTCTTTTTTAAGTTTTTGGTTATCGTTGGGGTCATTATTCTCTCTCTCTCCTCTCTTCTTCTCTTCCCTTCCCCTCTCCTCTTCTCTCCTCTCCCCTCCCCTCCTCTCCTCTCCCTTCCCCTCCCCTCCCTTCCCCTCCCCTCCCCTTCTCTCTCTCTCTCTCTCTCTCTCTTGATGAAACAGGAAACCAGGTTGGCTCTCCCTGTAAAATACACTATGCCTAGAATCCCACTGATTCTCATCATCTCCACTGACATCACTCTGGTCTGAGTTGCATTACTGTTCACCCATATTACTGCAAATTCCCTGACTGGCTTTCCACTTTAATCTTTACAACCTATACAATCTATCCTCAACATGGCAGCCAAAGTGATCCTGTAAAATCTAAGTCAAATCATATCACTCTGTTCAAATGCCTGCATATGTTTCCCATTTCACTCAGAGTAAAAACCAAAGTTCATAATGATGCCCACGAGGTCCATGTGATCTGAGCCCTATTATTTCTCTGATCTCATCTCCTATTTCTCTTTGTCTCACTACTTTGCTCCAGGCACAGTGGATTCCAACTATTCTTTAAATGTACCAGGCATATTGCTACCTTCAGGACTTTGTACTGGCTATCCTCTCTACCTATAAAACTCCTCTCAGATATCCAAATGGCTAACTCTCTTATTTCCTTCAAGTCAGCTGAAGTCAGTTCAAATCTCATTTTCTCAATAAGGCCCTGACCAGCTCATTTAAAATTGCAACCTGTACTGTCTCTTCACTATTCTCCCCCTCTATCACACCTTCTATCAGCATTCTCAACCACCCTTATCCGATTTGTTTTTTGACATGTTATATAATTTGTCTATTTATTATTTATTATCTTGTTTGTTCCATTTGCTGATTCACAGTAAGTGCTCCAGAAATATTGAATAGATGATTAAATAAATGAATTCTAGGCATTGTTCTAAGCATATTTAAGAGACTGTCCCCTTAATTCTCAAAATAATCCTATGAAGTGCTATTATAATTTTATAGATATGGAAACTAAAACAGAAAGGATAAGCAACTTGTCCAAGTTCACACAGTTGGGGAGTGGGGAAGTCAGTTTCAGAGTAGCAACTGTGTGTGTTAGTTCATACTCTTTAAATCCTTTGTGGAACCTTATTCCATAAAGGAAGTCATAAAGGTAAAGGTAAATAAATTCCTAGATGAGAATTAAGGGGAATGTAGCATTCAAAGAAAAAAAAAACAGAAAATACAAGAATGAGGAAAAGGCTCAGATTGGCTGAATAAACCAGTTAATGCAGCCCAGCTGGTATGGCTCAATGGTTGAGCTCAACCCATAAACCAGGAGATCAAAGTTTGATTTCTGGTTAGAACACATGCGTGGGTTGTGGACTCATCCCCAATAGGGATTGTGTAGGAGGCAATCTATGGATGATTCTCTCTTATCATTGATGTTTCTATCTCTCCTTCCTTCATCTCTCCGAAATCAATAAAAATATAAAAGAAGAAGAAGAAGAAGAGGAAGAAGAAGAAGAAGAAGAAGAAGAAGAAGAAGAAGAAGAAGAAGAAAAAGAAGAAGAAGAAGCAAAAGCAGAAGCAGCAGCAGCGTTAAAGGCCCTAGCTAATTAGAGTGCCTGTGAACTAAAGGATCTCATCTCAGGTTTGATTCTGGACAAGGGCCTGTACCGTGATTGCAGGTTTGATCCCTGGCCCTGGTCCAGGCTCATGTGGGAGGCAAACAATGTATATGTCTTTCTCACATCAATGTTTCTCTCTCTGACTCTCCCTTTCACTCTCTAAAAATCAATGGAAAAATATCCTTTGGTGAGGATTAACAACAAAAAAGAGTTAAGGTATCTACAGGAGGTAATGTTATAAAGGTTCTGAAGAATCTTCAAAAAAGAACTAATGAGAAAGAAGAGAAAAAGTATTTGTGATTTAGTGATGTTGTAAAGGGAACCTTCATAAAGTGATGTTTCTTCAACCCAAACATTCCTTGAAGGAAAGTAACTCTATTCTGTGAATACCTTGAAAAAAATGCAAAGTTAATTCACACACAGACATGGCCTCAAAATTAAGGTATACACTTAGGTTTAAATTCTCTTTACCACTAGGACCTTCACTATAAGAAAATCTTTAGTGATCCCTGCACCAAGAGGTAGCTTTGTTCAGAATAAAGAAAAAGATGGAATCAGAGGCCACAGCCAAACACTAACTTCCATCTCACAGGGAAATGGAATGGGTAAGGGAAAGCGGTATCGATAAATGTTTATTTTCACATTTAGTAATCACTTTCTTAAAAAAAAGAATGTGAGGAGGGAGGAAGGATAAAAGGAAAATTTCTTTTTCTCTATTTATTGAGGTGGGGAGGGAAGGAAGGAGGGGAATAGAGGGAGGAAGGAGAGAAAAACATCAATTTGTTGTTCCACTTATTTATGCATTCATTGGTTGATCCTTGTATGTGCCCTAACCTGAGACTGACCCTCAACCTTGGCACATAAGGACAACCCTCCAACCAACTGAGCTATCCATCCAGAACAAGGAAAATTTCTTTACTGTCCTTTGCAATGTTTTAGGGGTGGGGAGGGAGGGTATAAATCCAGTGCCTTTGCTCTTCCCATTACTTAACGTGAACAAATAATAACTAGGAAAATTATCCAACTAATATTCCTCCTCTGGGTGCCAGACATAGTAATAAATGCAGACTGCTCCCCCATCTCAATCTTCTTAGAGGTTATTTTACTGCCTTTTTAGAAGTTACTCTACTCAGTGCCTTTGCAGATAAAAACCAGCTGTTCCTGCTAAGAGGTGACCTTATGGTATACATTATGATCATAGTATTTTGTCCAAAAGCCAAGGATAGTCTCTGACACAGCAATCCTGTAATCCAACACTCCTCTTTCTGTATAAAGAATGCTTTATAGGCAGAACTGAGTACAGGGTGGGAATCTGAGCTGCATACAGCGCTTTTGGATATTTTATTTGATAAGACCATGCAATCCAACAGAGCAGGCTGGAATTCTACCAAAGGAACTCAGATCCCTCAAAAAACTAATGACATTCATGGGTCTAGAAGTAAGGAAGGAGCCAATAGCTTTTCTTTATGAATTTTTAGAGTTGGCCTAAGTCCTATAAAGATACTCCACATTGAAAGGATTATGTTGCCCTTCACTCCCCAACACACACATAATTCCAAGATGAGTGTAATTAATTTCAGTAAAGTTCTGATTTTTCTCATGAGGACAACTTCAATAATTTAATTTAAATGCAAATATGAAATTATTTCCAGGAAAAATTTAGAGATGCCCCTCATACTTTGATAAATAGCATCATATTAGTTTCGCGTATACAACATAGCAATTCCACCTTTGTAAACACAACAAAGTGATCACCACACTACATCTAGTTACCATCCATCACTATACAATTGACTCTCTTCATCCATTTCGCCTCCTCTTCCTCCTACCCTTCTGATAATCACCAATCTATTCTCTGGATCTATATGTTTGTTTTGTTCATTTGTTTTTCAGATTCCACATATAAATGAAATCATATATTTTTCTCTGATGTGTTTTACTTAGCATAATACCCTCTAGTTCCACTCATGTTGTCACAAATGGTTTTCATTTTTTATTATTCAGTAATATTCCATTGTACATAGTATATATCAAATCTTTATCTGTTCATCTATAGATGGACTCTTAGGTTGTTTATCTTAGCGATTGTAAATAATGCTGCAATGAAACCAACAGTGCATATATCTTCTCAAATTAGTGTTTTCATTTTCTTTGGGTAAATATCCAGAAGTGGAATAAATGGATCATTCAGTAGTTCTATTTTTAGTTTTTTGAGATGGCCTTGAAATGTATTTCCTATAGTTGCTACATTCCCACTAACAGTGTACCAGGTCCTCTTTTCCTCTTTTCTCCACATCCACTTGTTATTCCCCTTCCTACTTTGTCACGATGTGCATAATTTACCTACTGGGTAATTTATCACTGTACTAGAGGCCCAGTGCATTAAATTTGTGCACAGGGAGGTGGTGAGTCCCCTCAGCCCAGCCTGCACCCTCTCCAATCCAGGACTCCTCTGGGGAATCTGATTCCCAGTTTAGTCCTAAACCAGCAGTCAGACATCCCTCATAAAATCCTGGACCTAATCACTCACCTGCCTGCCTGCCTGATCATCCCTCACTGCCTACATGTGTTGGCCTGATAGCCCCTCACTGTCCTCCTCCCCTGGCCTGATTGTCCCACATAGCCTACTAGGTTGGTCATCCCTCACTAACCCCACTGCTGGCCTGGTCATAGGCAGCCATCTTGTGAGAGTTTGAGGTCAATTTGCATATTACCTCTTTATTATATAGTATATTATAAACTGATGAAGGTCTGGGGGCTGAGACTCACCTAACTAGTTTAAACTTAGCCAAGTCTACCATTACCTTTCATGTGAGATTTATACTACCTTCTGCCTTTTGCCCACTCCATTGCATGCCCAAGAAACCAGCCTATAATATTGCCTTCCTGTGCATGTCCTCTAACGTCTTTTAGTGGTGGATTTTTAGACACTCCTTCCACAATTCAAAGATTCTTTATCACAGATAGTTTGAAAAGCATTGGTTGTAACCACTGTATGTGCCAATGCTGCGTGGCAAGAGTATGGAAAAAACTAGAAGAATTTCTCCCCAAAATCATAACTGAATAGTCCAGGAGTCAACAGTTAAAATCAAACACTACAGTGGACTCTATACTACATACTACTGATGTGCCTCATAGTAATGCATATCACAGGTTCCAAATAGTTCCCTCAGGTAGGCCCTTGAATGATGTCGAGGCACCTGCCACAACACACTATTCCTATACTTTGTAATTCATATATAAATATACTTCTCTATATACATGCACATCAGTGTTTCCTGTCTTCAGTTGTAAAATTCTGGAGAATAGATGCTAACACTCCATAGTTTTCTAGAGCACTTTATTCTGTGCTTGGTGCCATTTGACACTTGAAAATATTTTCTCTTTTAAAAACTATTTTTATTGATTTCAGAGGGAGAGGGAGAGATAGAAACATCAATGACGATAAAGAATCGAATGGCTGCCTCCTGTATGCCCCACACTGGGGATCAAACCTGCAACCTGGGCATGTCCCCTTGACTGCACGCGAACTCAGGACCCTTTAGTCTGCAGGCCGACACTCTATCCACTGAGCCAAACTAGCGAGGGCTGAAAATATTTTCTGATATTATGATCATACTGGTATCATCACCCAATGGCTGGAGTGCTGCTAAACCAGGAAAGAGTGGGGGTAACTAAGAGATACCTGTAGTAAATCTTTATATGACATGGTCTGCCTTTGGCAAAAGAGCCTGGTGAATACTCAGTCAGTATATATATGCAATGTTAGTACCATCAGAGACTGAATTTGCAGCTCTAATTAAAACCCACTTCTAGCAGGGCCTGAGATCGTAAACCTGCATTTCTGCCCCTCCTATCAGATCGGTACATGGTCCTTCCTTATACCATTCAGATCTATTGTCTAATCTGACAGACTTGATGAGAGCAGAGCTTGTAGTTAACTGCTGCTGACCCTTATACTGAGGCCCAGTACTAGGTAAAGGCCTCATCTCTACAGTTGCTATGGAAACTGTCCTCTTCCTCTCTTGACACTCTTTTTTCTGATTGCAGAAGAGGAAGCCTGTACCTCTCTCCATACCTTTACCAGATTGGAATCTTCAAATGGTGTAGAACATTGTCTTATGTGTTATATAGGGTGAGGCAACACCACTATCCGATGTTCTGCCAGTACTTGCTTTTTAAAAAAAAATTTTTTTTTTTAAACATTGATTTTGAGAGAATCATCAATGTGAGAGAGAAACATCAATGGAGCCCCCAATCCGGGCATGTGCCCTGACAGGGAATCCAATCTTTCAGTACACTGAATGACGCCCGACCGACTGAGCCACACCGGCCAGGGTTCTGCTAAGCCTATTTCTCCCTCTGTGACACACACAAAAAAAAGGATTTTCAAGGCCATCTCCAATTTCTTCCTGAGATACTATAATTGACATACAATATTATATTAGTTTAGGGGAGGGTCGTGTCTACAGTGATTGCAGAATGTTCTGTTTTCCTCCAGGCTCCATGACAGGGGACAGGACGGCTGTGCGGTATCTAACCTGCTGACACCCTCCAATCCTCCGCAGGGCCTCCGGAGAGGCAGTGGGCCACCAGGCGGGTGCTCATAGGTGGCCTTGCTGGAATCAGGTAATGGGCTGCTTCCTACCCAGGACCATCTCCCCAAAATGGGACCTCAGTGGGACCCAAGCGAGGCTGCTGGAGTGTGAAGGTGGAAGCCAGGCCCTCTGTCCGACGCCTCCATGTCTGTACCTGTGTTTACTGTGTGCAAACAGCTGGGATGCCGAGCGGGGGGGGGGGGGGTGGGGACAGGAGGAGGGACGGGTGAGGGGAGACTTAACAGCACACACACCATTTTTACAAGGAGGTTCCAGTCCGTCCTAAAGCGGTCCTCCTCCCCATTCCCGGGTTCTCTGGGTTTTGGGGAGGCTCCACCTCCTCTTTGGTTCCAAGAGAATTAATTCCCTGGGAGAATAACGGTCCCCGAGGCCACACACACAGACACACACACACACACACACACACGACCTGCAGTCGGCAAGGTCTCTCCTGGGCTGCACCCCTATCCTCGGGGCTGCAGCCTGAGTCCCCCGCCCTCCGCAGAGACGGAGATCGATCGCCCGCCGGGGATCAGGGCGGAAGGTCACTCCGTCCCGCCCACCCCACCGCGCAGCCTGCCCGCCCGAGCGCTCCCCGGGCCGGCGCAGCGAGGACGGGGCGGCCAAGTTCGGAGCCTAAGGCCCCGCCTGGCAGGCACCGGCAAAAAGGCCGACCCACCAACCGAGAGACGTGCCAGACAATGGAAACACAGACACACCGACAGAGACGGGGACGCAGCGATAACAAAACCGAGACGGGGGGACAAGATGGCTCCCTCCGTCCGGGCGAGGCGCGGGATTGCCAGGCAGAGTACTGACAGGGGACACGGCCTAACGAGAAGCTTCTTCCGTCACTCAGGCCTTCGCCTCACCCCTCCACCCGGCCCCCCAGAACCCCCACCCGGGCCCAAAGTCGGAGTGGGAGCGCCCTCGGGAGAACCAGCCCGAGAGGAAAGGGGCGGCCCCCCACTCCCCGCCCCTGGCCGAGCGCGGCCGCAGAGCCGGAGCATCCGGGCACTAGCCCGGCCCCTGCGGCGCCAAGGCTCCGCCTCCTGACAGGCAGCAGCCAATGAGCGGCTCCTGCCGCCGGCCTTTAAGAACCGCGCGCACTCTCCCTGCGG
>PVJN01043217.1:0-17882 GCA_004026805.1 Lasiurus borealis | reverse complement strand
AGTCAGTGTGGAGTGGTTAAAAAAAAGATAACACTATTCACAATTTAATGCACTTTTGCGAATTTGTGGAACATTTACATATTCCCTTAGGGTTTCTGGGTGACAGCAAGCTGTAGTGAAGCCAGGGCTCTCCTGCCAGGATTCCATCTGGAATTACAGGCTGGCTCAGTGTCCTAGTCTGCACCGAGAGCCAGGAGGAGGAATCTTTGCCACAGGAAATGAGATAATGCATCCACAAACTCTTCTCAGGAAAATACGTTACCCCAAGATATATATTTATGCCCTAGACATTTTAACAGATACACAGAAGTTGCACTCAGTTTTTCTTCTTTATTATTAATTCACAACCATAATTGAGATTGCTAAATATACTTCTATATAAAACAAAGGAAACTTTTTCCAGTTTTCTAGGTAAAACATTTAAAAATGATATATTTTTCTATTAAAGATAGCAAGATGGCATAGAGAACACAGGCTAGGGTGCTACTGAGGTGGAGACCTATATGGATCTTGGTCTTGATTTTGCCATTTAAAAAGTACATAACCTTGAGCAAGTCCCTTAGCCTTAGTTTACTCCTTAAATTGGAAAAAAAAGAGGAGAATCTCTGGAATTCTTAGAAAATTTGAGAAGATTAATTTAGGTAATTTAATGAAAAGATCTCTGAAATTAGAAATCGCATGCAAACAGAGACTTGGCCCTTCAGTCTACTGGGAGCAGTTTTGAGCCTAATGCCCCTCCTTCATGTTAATACCTAACAAACAAATACAAACACTTAAAATGTGAAGAGGTAGTGACATCACTGGCTGAACTGAGTCAGAATTCCGTTTCAATTCAAATTGGTCTAACCTGTGTATACATAGGAGGATTTCCATTCAAATGGGAATAGGTACTTCATTAGCCCTCCAACAGCTTGGCTTCCTGTTTACCTTGAAATGGATGCTGTGGTTTGTTCTTAATGATTGGAGGAAGTTCCAGTTTTCACTGGAATGATCTCATTTAAACATAGGGAAGGATATGAGAAAGAACAATTACCTTGTGCTTCTGATGGATGCTGTTTATTTTAGGCACAGCTGGATAGATCTATATATGTAATAATTAACAACTTATTTCATTAATTTGTTTTTCCCTTTCATGTGATTTTATTGAATACTTATTATGTCCCAGGCATTGTTGTAGGGATTAATAAGAACAACAAAGAAGAAAACGTAATCCTTGCTTTCAAGGAGCTAGTAATTTGCTTAGTAAATACGCAAGTAGATCAGCAACTACAGTATAATGTAAAAATTATTATTTTTTTTGAAAATTATATATTTTTAGAAGTTGGTGTGATCTGTTTGATATTAGGTGTTTCTCAGCTACTGCCTCTGAGATCATTTTTCTGGTGACTCATAAGAATTATAGTGTTAAAAAAAAGTATGCCATCCAAGGTCTACTTTTCAGCATAGGTTTATTTGTTTTCCCAACCCACTATCTCCCAGGACATGATTACTGGGCCCTGCTTAAATGGCAAACAGTATCTGACACTGCTTCCCATTTTGTCATTTACAGTGTCCTTTCTCTTGTTCTATATTTTAAAATTTCTGCTGCTGCAGAGAAAACTTAGTCCTCAGAAATACAAACATAGATTAATTTAAATAATTTAAATAGATAAGGAACTTGGAACATTGCATATACAGCCAATTAATTTCTTGAGCAAATTGGAAGGGGGTTACCACTTTCATAGTAACTGGCTATAACAATTCAACACTTAAAAATTATACAGTTGGCCCTTGAACAATGCAGAGGTGAGGGGTGCCAATCCCCACAAAATTGAAAATCTTTCTATAACTTTTGATTTTACCATTGGCCCTTTGTATCCGCAGATTCAAGCAACCAAATATCAAACCAATATTTTGCATATGCTATGGGGAATCCAAGGTTGGGAATCTGCAGCTGGAAATTCGAAAATATTGTTTCCAATGTGAGGTTTATTTTGCTGAATTCCCTAATGTGAACCCCCAATACAGTCAGAAGAGCCTCCTGTATTCATTGAAAAAAAAATTGTAAGTGGACCAGAGCAGTTCAAGCCCATGCTGCTCAAGGGTTGACTGTAACATGAAAAAGGTCCAAGGGGAATATGATTAAAGGCCCAGAGGCAGCCATATCAGTGTTGACAGTAGACAAAAGGGACACAGAAAGGTTTCAGAAAAGGTGAGCACCTTCTTGGTTACTCTGAGTTAGAATCATCATAATTTTCTAGTGAGTAAGAACTTGAGATTACTTGTAGTAACAGAATTGATAGGTCATTGTTTGATGAGTACTATTTTCTCAGCCGTATGTGAAGAATGTAACTCTTTTTCTTGCAAATCAATTTGGTCTTACTTTCTTAGCCATCATTTTGTTTGATGGTAGGAAACTTTAGTTAATTCTAGATGAGCTCAGGTATCTTACAGTTTTACTTCTCTTCAGGCAATTATCTGAGGTCTAGTGGGCTGACATAATGGGCTGACCCGGGGAAACCTCTCGGACCCCTGTTGTCATCTAGGGAGATGCCTATTCTTGCAACAACCTGGGCTCTGCTCATTTGGCTAGATGGCCTCTCCCAATCTCCAGATCATCTCAGGTGACTTCCATGCTCTTGTGCTGTTTTGCTTTACCACTTGCTGATGGGACTGTAAAAGATTCCGTGGGAGCCCAGTGTGGCCCGGGCTCTCCTGCCAGCACCACAGAGGCAGAAGGGACTTTGGCCAGGCTGCTGCCCAGGGTTCCAGATGGGCAGATAGACAAGCCCAAGACCCTGGGATTCCTCAGAATGCATCCTTCTCTGGAGCTCTGTCCGAGCAGAGATGGGCATGGCCATCTCTATATTTTAGACTCTAAGGGTTTTTAAGCTAGTTTTGGGATGGAAGATGGTGACAAAAACTGTGCCCTGATCAAAAAAAAATTTTTTTAACAAAAGTTATTGTCATACAGCTGGACTGTGCTTTTGAAATTAAAAATCTGAGCATGTTATGTCTTGTTTGTGCTCTGATTCTGCTCTCCTTGGTGTGATGGAGTACTTATTTTTAGCTTGGTCATGAGACATGGAAATGCATATTATTTTCCCTCACCATGAAATATAAATAAAGATTATGAAACCAAGTAGGTTCTCATTATAAAAAGTGCATATAGTCATTCTTGAGAAATTCTGTCATTTTTATAAAGTACCAGTTTTTTATGTATTTTTTTATTGCCTAAAGTTTTACATATGTCTCCCCTTTTCCCCAATTGATTCCTCACCCCCCCCAACCCCCACAGCCAGTTCCACCCAGGCAAGCCCCACCGCCCCAGTGTCTGTTTCCTTGCATTCATACAAGTCCTCTGGTTGCTTTCTAAACCACTGCTCCACCTCACCTGCCATTTGTTTCTGGATCTATTTTTATTGATCAATTTATGTTGATCATTATATCCCACATATGAGTGAGATCATGTGATATTTATCTTTCTCTGACTGGCTTATTTCACTTTGCATAATGCTCTCCAAGTCCCTCCATGCTGTTGCAAGTGGTAAAAGTTCCTTCTTTTTTTATAGCAGCATAGTATTCCATTGTATAGATGTACCACAGTTTTTTAATCCACTTATCTGATGGGCACTTACTAGTTAGCTTATTTCCAAACCTTAGCTATTGTAAATTGTGCTGCTATGAACATAGGGGTGCATATATCTTTTCTGATCGGTGTTTCTGCTTTCTTGTGATATAGTCCTAGAAGTGGGATCACTGGGTCAAATGGGAGTTCTGTTATTAAATTTTTAGGAAATTCTATACTATTCTTCACAGTGACTGCACCAGTCTGCATTCCCACCACCAGTGCATGAGGGTTCCTTTTTCTCTGCATCCTCACCAGCACTTGTTGTTTATTGATTTGTTGATGATAGTCATTCTGACATGTGTGATTATTGTTTTGATTTGCATCTTTTGGATGATATGAAAACAAGTGAGCTTGTTTTCATATGTCTCCCAGCCTTTTGTATGTCTTCTTTCAAAAAATATCTATTTAGGTTCTTTGCCCATTTTTTTCTTGTATTGTTTAATCTTAAAGTACCAGGTTTAATAATGTCTCTAGGTATCTTTTCAGGTAAATATGTCCACTGATTTCTTTTACACACACAATTTTAATGCTCAAGGTGGCTAAAACTTAAGCATTATCTTTGGAGAATTCTAATAGTTTATCTCTGTTCATACATAGTGAAGAATCATAGAAGAGGAATTATGTTAACATTTTAATTGAGGAACAGAGAAAATGATTACTGTAACTTATTGGATATTGAGCTAATGGAAATTTATACTACAAGACCTAAAATGACCACTCTATGGGACACACTTTAAGGAAAAGTTCTATTGTATTATAGAATCCTATTAATCCTTACCATTGAGGAATACATAATAGACCTTCACTGATGTTGGGTGAGTACAGTTTCAGGCTACTATAATATCCAGTTGCCTATAAATTTTGCCAGATAATGTTGATATTTTCCAAATGTATTCCTTAGTACGCAGTCCTAGCTGAAGCCAAATGACAACAATAAAATTAAGAAAATAGAAGAAGGATTTTTTCGCAATATGTTTGAGAAATAGCTGCATGTCATAAGCACATTTGGGAGAATATTTTGATTAATACTGTTCCAAAATTCTCTTTTTATTTCTGTATCCCTTCTACTAATATGCCACTTTCTTTCTTTTCTCACCTATTAAATATTAGAATTTAATATGTTAACATTTTTCTTTTCTCTTAGTTGTAGCTGATCATCACGAGTCATTATTTAGTCAATCACAAGGTACCATATTTAGGGGATATGAAGAAAGCAAGGTAAGTGTTACCTTTAATTGTTTCCCTTATATTGCTTCTTAACATTTTAAATAATAGTTTTTATGTGAGACAGTACTCAAGGTTGAAAAAAAAAACCATGTTGGAAATCCATTCAAAGTCATAGTAGAAGTTTCGAATGCATAATACAAATGCCAAGCATTAAGCAACATAAGGAGTTTTCTTATCCACCCTCCTATTTACTTAAAGATGAATTAGAAAGGAGCCTTCCTGATTTTCTTCATGGCTATACAGTATTAGACTTCATGAAGTTGCTGTTACCTAGCCATCTGTAAACACGTTATTTTTCATTTAGAGGTGCTAAATTAAAGGAAGGAAGCTGCAATAAAATTTTAATAATAATATCCTGAGCTGTAAATATGAATCATCACTTAGATTTAATAATTCATTTATTCTACTTATATACCACCCTATTTTGAAAATAATTTGAAAGGGCTTATTATTTCACATAAATTTTTTTTTTATGAAGACCATAATGAATACAGTGAGCACAGCTGTAATTACTATTCCAGCCCTGAAAGCCACTGTGGTGAAGTCATGGAATTATGATCTCTTCTAAGCTTATAATTGTGTGTGAACATATGTACACATTTATATGACTGCAGTGGGATCCTCAGAAAGAATTACATTCTGGAAACATTTAAGACAAAATCAGTCTTTCTGATCTGTTAATAAAGTAAACAACCTTGATTTAAAAAGAATAAGTCATATGTGAAGGACCAAAATATCAAGTTCTTTGTGTGGGGTCACAACTCAGTGTTTTCTTCTCTGCAGAAATGGAAAAAACAGCTATGCAGTTATTTTTATTGTTGAAATGTAAATAACTCACATTCCAATAGTCTCTTCAGGCTAAATCCACATCATTTTAAGATTAAAAAGAAAAAATTTCTTGAGTTAATGTTCAGCCCTGAGCTTATCTTTTAGACTAGGAAGGGCTTTTCTTTAGAATAATTGTGGCAGCTGACCTTGAGGCACAGAGTGGAAAAAAAACATTTTAGGGCTATTAGACACCTAACACCCACTTCACAAGAGGCTGTGCTTAGTGAGAAAAGAGCCTGGCCATCCAAATGTCTGCACTTGGAGACTCTGCAAGAGGCCTTACCTTACAATGATGCCTAATACAATCCATGCTGGGCTGTGCAAAATGGCAAGGCAGACATGAAAACTGTGAATTGATCTACCTTTTCAGGAAGCCAAACTCATAAAAGAAACTAATTCATTTGACCCTTCTGACCTCTTCACCTTGTCTGGGGGACCAAAAATAACCTGGCTTTTTTTCTTCCTTTTTTATGCTTTTGCATCTTGTCATGAGTTGTGAATTTTGCAACAAATTTTAGAGTCCCTTTTGACATTAGATTTATTCAGGGAAAAATATATCCAAAGAACTATAATTCTGAACTTTCAAAGAAAGATCCTAAATGAAGCAAACAATGCATTTTTAATCAAACATGAAAGCACGTAGTCATAATTTACTTAAATTGCTGAGTTTTACAAACTTAAAAATTCATTTATTGAAATAACATATTAAGATGCTTATTGTATAAAACTTGAAAAGTTTAGAAAAATATAAAGAAGTAAAATAAAATTAACCACAATTCTGTTAACTTCTTCGTGCTTTTCCTAAACAGATATAATAGACACAATATAAATATAATTTTTATGCATTCTACACTTTTGTCTAACTGCCTATGATAATCTTAGCAGTTAATAAAACATTGCCGAGTGTCTGTTATAATAAAGAATAAATAACATGAAGAACTATATTAATTATGGGGAGATCTGCATTGATAAAAATTCCTTCTAACAACCATGCGACTGAGCTTGGAAGCTTATTTCTTATTTCTTTTTCTTTTTTTGAAGCTTTTAAATGTCAGCTTTATTAAGGTATAATTTACATAAAAGTACAATTGGATGAAGTTTAACAAATGCAATCTTGGAACCACCCATCACCTGTCTAGATAAAACATTTTCATCACTCCAAAAAACTCCATCAGGCAGGCCCCTTTGCTGCCAATCTCCTTCCGCCCAGGCACATATAAGGTAATGTTACCCACCCGATACAGTGAGTTCTAAAGTCCAATCAACTAGAACTCAAGTCCAGGTACAACAAAGAAACCAGTTATTTAATCCAAACAAAGTGGGGAAAAGGACTGTAATAAAATAGCCTTCAGTATGTAGGATACCAATTTGTGACCTTGTAAGCACAATTACTGGTAATGTTTAAATAGCCTGTTTCACAACTGCTGAGTCTTTTCACTTTCTCAGTTGAACCCAATATCCATAAGAGATAAGCTGTTTTCATCCTTTATGGGATAAGTCTCAAATAAAGCTATTTATACTGGAGAAAAAATATTTTGCAAACATACTCCTTGGGCCCTATCACAGATCTAGTAACTTTTAAAAGTCTTGTAAAGTTCCTTAGGCTAAAGAAACACTGCCCTGTAACAATACTAATCTTATAAACTGACCTAACTCTGAGTATATTAAGTTCTGAAAAAGTATTAGTCTGCTTACAAAAAAGACAAAATAATGAAACATAGAATTTGTTTTATTCTCCCATTCATTTCTTGAGCTCAAGTGAGAATACAAAAATAAATTTGACAACTGAATCTTCACAAATATCTTGTTATCTACTGCATTTGGAATACTTTTTACGGCCATATCCAATGTATATCTGGCTGCTCTAGATTGAAAAAAATATTTAACATTTACACAAAAAAGATAGCACTAATTGTGAATTCGCTAGGATACTTGCAACAGTCAAGGTTCAAATGAAGGCACTGTCCTGTGATATCTGAAATTCAAACTTTTATTTAAGTTGAAAAAAATTATTAAAACTGCATTAATAGTCAAAAAACCCTTTGTTATAAAAATCCTAAAAACTATTTCTATATAAGGCAGAAGTAGTTCTAGGTTAATAAGACCAGATTTGACTTGAGACTATGCATTAAATCATAAAGAATGGAAAATAGGTTATTTACAGAAAACATTATCTACATATGTATGTACTCTGGTACAAATTTGGTGACAAAAAGACTTTTTTTAAAAGCATGTTGAAATCTCAGAAGCAGTTCTCAAAGAGCTTAGTTTTGTTTTCTTGGATTTTAAAACTGTCTAAGATCCTTCTTCATCCTCAATCTTGGGAGCCAGATAATACTTTAAATGTCCCATATCAGCAATTTTATACTCTACAACAAGGGGTACATCTGCAGACATACTCAGTGTTACTGTAGGAGAAAGTGGAGTAGCTTTTGTAAAGAAGTTCAGATATCTCAGTGCAAAAGTTAGCTGGACTGGCTCATTCATCTCTATGGCAACAGCTTCCTCTTCTTTATCGACATTACTTGTTTGTGACAACTTAATATTTCCATTTCCAAGTTCCCCACTGGCAGAGAATTTCACTCCATCTTTTGCACAGGAAATGACAACAGCATCTCCAATATGACTGAGATCTCGGCATATACGTGCAAATTCGCCAGAAGGCATCTTTACTACACAGCTATAACTCCTGTTCTGGAATTCCAAGTTGTTCAACATCCAAATCCATTAACTTCATTTCATAGTCTGAAACCTTTTCTTGGTTTGGAGCTTCAAATACTAGTGCCAAGGTGTCCGCATTATCTTCCGCCCTTAGGGTAATGATGTCTTCATTGCCAGCACATTTTAGTATCTCGGACATGCTGGTGAGGTTCACACCCATGGCCAGGTTGCGGTCGCACCGGTACGTGTCGAAGCCCTCAGACCGCAGGGTGAGCTGCACCAAAGAGACGTGGGACGAGTCCATGCTCTGCAGATTCACGCCGCTCGAGCTGATGTCCCAGCAGGCCTCATTGTTGAGGTCCTTAAGCGCCTCCAGCACCTTCTTCAGGATGGAGCCCTGGAACCTGGTGGCGGAGTCGCAAGGACGCGGCTAGAGGCGAAGTGAAGGAGGAGGCGTAGCCGGCCTAGGCTTGACAGCGAGAGGGCTGCCGCAGAAGCGAGATCCTGAGACCTGGGACAATTACCTGGAAGCTTATTTCTAAAACCAGTCACGCCTTCAGATGAGACTTCCGCCATGGCTAATATCTTGACTGCAACGTTATGAAAGACTCTCATAATTGAGACATAGAATAAAATGTTTAAATGAACCTTGGTCATTACACAGACTCTACCACTCAATTTACTGTGGAATGCTGATCAAGCCATTTAACCACTTAAGTGATTCTTAGTTTTCTTATTTGTAGGGTTTGACTAGATAATGTGTCCCAAACTTCATTCATTTAAGACTTTCTAATATTTTCTGTATCCACTTACAACCTCTACTGTTTTTTTACTGAGATCTTTGAATTGTATCATGATGCAAAATTACCTTTTAGCCAATTAGGTCAATTAGCAAACATCTTTTTGGTAAATATTGCTAGTCCTCCGGTTGTTAAAACCTGCTAAAGGATATTTTTCTCTTTCTCACAATTTTTTTATCAGATAATATATTACAATTAATGAAAGTCTCAGATAAAATTCTATCCAATGTGCAAACAATTACCATATTTCACCAAAATTAAGATACCATCTACTGTAAGGTGTGCAAATATTCTATTCTAAGATGATAGAAACATTGCTAATCATAATTATAAAATACTTTTGATTGCAAGATAATTCCAGGCATGTTAAAGTGTAAGAGTCCTAGTTGGTTTTGCCCATTGGTTAGAGCATAGGCCTGCAGACTGAAGGATCCCAGGTTTGATTCTGGTTGAGGGCATATGCCTGGGTTTCAATCTTGATCCCCATTGTGGAGCATGCAGAAGGCGGCTGATCAATGATTCTCTCTCATCATTGATGTTTCTATCTCTCTCTTCCTGTCTCCTCCTTTCTGAAATCAATAAAAATATATTAAAAAAAATAAAATGTGAGAGAAATGTACACTTTAATGAAAGAAGTAAGGTATTAGCAACAAGCACCAAAAGAGGTCATCCATTTTATTTAGTAGTTTTGAAGTCTCACTTCTGTCCTAAGTACGTACCTTAGCCCTAATAAGAAAGTCTTTCTCCAACACTGGTGTGACAGTTTGTTGTGATGCTAGTGTTCTGATCCCAGTGTTCTTATTACAGCATCCTTAAAATAAGATCAGACAGGGTCCTCATGCAATGGAAGGATGCAGGATCAATTGGCTTAGGATCTTGAGTGAAGTACTGTGACTTTGCCATGCCCATGCATGGGTGGGAGGGACTCTTCAGTATTCCTAACTCATTGTCTGTCTTGAATGACACTCATTTAAGCCAATAAAGATTTCTAACAAAATTTACACCAATAACAAAGCATTTAGTGTATACTTGATTAGGGACATGTTATCTTTTAAGTATTGTTCTATTTAGATATTGAGTCCTGATTAGAGCCTTGAATGGCAATAGATCACTCCTGGTCTAGATTAAAACAACTTGTTCAAAATACATTAGAGTATTCTAAAATAAATGGTCATATCCACAGTATAAAAACACTTTTATTTCACCAAAGTAAATAAATCTAAGTAGGAAACTAAAAATCACTACTGTAACTGGAAAATGGGTAACAAAGCTATAAATAGAAGTCGTATAGGTGCATCAAAACAATACTTGATACCATTGCCTAGCTAAGGCTGCAAGCTGAAGCCATTCACTTTGTTAGAAAAAAATAGGAATTGAGATCTTTTCCTTGACTTAATCAGAAGGAGAAAAACTGAAAAGGGAGTCATTTCCTTAGAGTGTTATTCAAAGTTATTTAAGACTTTGTAACTTTACCACCAGGATCTAAAGCTTTCATTTCGTGAAAAACTGGATTCCATGATTTCAAAGTCCCTAACAAGTGTAATATTCTTTGAAATGCAATTTTTTTCATGAATTTTTTGTAAAGCTGTCTGTAAATATGTCATCTCAGAAAATATACATAAGGTCATTGGCATCTTATGCAGATTACTTGCTGTGAATACTTGAATCAGTGAAGTATTTATTTTTCTAATGAGCTCATTAATAAATGAGAACATTATAGGCAATTACGTAATTTTTCCTCATGGTATTTCTACTTTACATTTATAATATTTATATTACAAAATTTTAGGCTGTATTAAAAATGCAAACTCAAGCCTTCTGGTTTTAAAAAAATCAACATCAAATGGTTTATTTACATGAAAGCCTTCAGGATTTAATAAGCTGTTCTTTCTTCCTTTTTTGTTTGTTTGTTTGTTCATTTGTTTGTTTTTTACCTGCCAGTGATGTACAAGTTGGTTTGGGGCACCACTTTATCTTCACTTCATGGTTATGGTGGTCACATGCTTCATTGGATAAGTATTTCCAAGTGTCCCTTACATGATGTCAGCTGAGCTAAAAGAGCCCACTGATAACCAATAGTTTGGTTTTCCATCTTTGTGGTGACCTGTTTGGCAGACTATCTGCATTTTTTATGACTCACTGCAGAAGAGCACTGTTCTCTATATAACACTTATAGGAAAATGGGGAAAAGTATTTTATGGCTTTGGATAGTGATATAAGTGCTGGTGTCTGGAATTAGTCACTTGTGGACAACCCTCACCCATACACTAACATGGTGTGAAGGGGAGTTCAATAATAGACATTTACACATTTCTCATATTTTTCACCATTTGTTTTAAAGCTTCTCCTCAACTACTCATTTTATTAGGTGGACTAAATATTGGACAGAGATGTCTGAGTTCTTTTTCAAAATTCTCTAGCAGTCAAGCTGAATTTGACAAAGAAGAAAGAAAGGTCAAACTTTGTTATTTCTATAACAGAGTTATACTGACAACAAAAAGGTACCTCTTGCTGATACCTTTTGATCTTCAATAGTTTTACTTCTATTTTAATATTTTATTGCATTTTAAATATTTCTGAAGCTTAATATTGAAATTAGTTTTTTGTTCCTCTTTAAAATTATAATTCTTATCCTAAGGAGGTGGTTTTTCTAGTACTTTAATCAAATATTAATAACTAAAAATCAGTTTTATTAGGGAGAAGAAATAAGAGCACAGATGCAACCAAAGATAAAATTAGCAATTAATTGGTGAAACTTTCTTTAATGCTTTTGCAACCCCCTGGTAGCACTCACTCATTCTGTTTATTGATTCTCTATGCTTCTAAAGTTCCATCTGTCAATATATACTATGTCTCACTTCCACATATGATAATGATAGCTTAACCATCACTACCTATTAGTATTGATGGCTACAACTTCCCTCAAAGACAACAATGTGTTTTGATAACTACTTTTTTAAAAAAATATATGTTTTCATTATGTTCTTAAGAACAGAAGAAGGGAGAGGGAAAGAAACATCAATTGGCTATCTAGTGCACAAGTCCCCAGGCATGGGTCTTGAAAGGGAATTGAACTGGTAACCTCTTGGTGCATAGGGCAATACTCAACCAACCGAGACACACTAAGCAGGGCTGAAAACTACCTTTTGTTCAATCCAGAGCAGTAACCAACAGTGACAATTTTGGCCTGAGGTAAAAAAGTGATAAAGGGCTTTTTGTTTTAATTTGTATAGTTTTTTTTTTAATGTATCATACTATACCATAAAGATGGATAAAAATGGCACAGATTCTATCTAAAGCAGAGCCTAATCATTCATTATAGTTTAAGATTTTTCTCACTCTGCTAGCAAAGTTGTGCTTTTTTTTTGGGGGGGGGGTCGGGGGCAAAAGAATGTATTTCTTGAGATATAAGCATGCCAAGTCAGAAATTTAAAATCCAAAACATACTGTATTATCTAAGAGCAAATATAGCTTTGGAAAAAATTATTTGATGGAAAATTGGTAGATTGTTGTTTTCCTGCTGCCCAATTTCTTTATCAGCTAATTATTTTGCAGTTTTAGGGAAATTAACATTTATTGGGGAAAACTTATATACTATTAAATGTATAGAGTATAACCCAGTAATAGTAAGAATTTCCAAGGGATAACCTTGGAAATTTATATTGCATAGTCATTTTAGGAACATTCATGTTGTCATGAATGTTTTCATTTTTTAATCAATGTGATTTATTGAGCTCATTTTTAAAAATTGAAATATAAATGGATAAATAATAAAACCATTTTATAATGTAAATCCTATACAAATTGTATCAATTTGACATCTGTATGGTTGAATGTACAAAAGAATGGATTATTGAGTGTATATAGGTTGTATTGAATGTATTTAGTTATGTTTATTAGAGCATTTACTAGCAGTTCTATTTTTGTGAATATTCTTATTAATTTTTAGAGAGAAATGAAAGGAGAGGGAGAGAGAGAGAGAAACATCGATGTGAGAGCGAAACATTGATTGCCTGTCTCCTGCATGCCCCCTACCAAGGATCAAGTCCACAACTCAGGAATGTGCCCTGATTGGTAACTGGTAATCTCACCAACAATCTTTTGATACATGGTGCAATGCCCAACCAACTAAGCCACACCAGCCAGAGCAAACAGCTTTATTTTTAACAAAATGTTGTTTAAATGGTTCCTGCCTTTTATTTCATTTGTCCTATGGCTAAGCTTGTTCTGAGGTATACCGAATTCATAGAAAAAAGAAAGATCTTACTGAGGATGAGAACGGACAAGGTAGTGAGTGATTAGTGACATGGATTCTACATTCAAAGAGCAAACTCATTTTCCACTGCTTGCTATGGATGTCATTTAACTTCAGCATCCTTAGCTGGAAAATTGGGATTGTAATAGTCCTGTGATGATGAAATATATACAGCAAATACCTGGGAAATTGAAAGTGCATAGGTAGTGCTATATTTTAAATACTTTTAATCTTAGGAATTAAAATTATCCAGCAGATGCTGAAGATTGAGGATATGGTGGCCAGGATAGTGCAAGATAGAATTATTAATAATAATTCTAGTTGTACTGACATGAATTCTATATATATTCTCTTTTCTTAGGTTGATTCACTTTTTCAGAAACATTTTACTCTTTTAGGAAGATAAAATTAGGTATGGTGACCCCTAGACTCTAGATGCAGGAGAGTTTGCTTCTAAACATGGCCTTGCCATTTCTTTGCTGGGAATGAGGGTGGTCTGCTATGGATCTGTGGCTACACTGGTGTGGGATTGGGGCACTGACCAAGGTAGATCATCTGTGCTGCCTCCTTTTTTCACCTCTCCTGGTTTGTGTCTTCCAGAGTCAGGAAAGATTATGGTGCAACTTGGAATTAAAGGCCATCTGATCAGCAAGTTTCTTCTGTTAGAACCTCCCTAGCTTGATTGTTGACTTCACTTTAGGATAGATTCTTTTCTATTGCTATCTCCACAGCAATTCAGAGTTGTGGTCATCTTAGAGATAGGTGATGACTTGCCTATCAAAGCTTACTCTGACATTTTATATCTTTGACTCTTTTGTATGACCATGAGAATTTTTGTGATGATCAGTTAGTTTTATAACAATTCCCAGAGCCATGATATGACTCTATAGTTGTGGTCAGATTGATAGGTACTGCAGAAGCGCTTTCCAGCCCTTTAAATATAATGAATGTCACACCATACTTTCCACTCTTTTTAAGTGCCATTCTATATTAACTCGGACACCACAGCATCCATTCTGAGTCAGTCTCGCAGATGCTGCAATCATGTGGTTCTTAAAAAGCAAAATAAAACAATTAATAAAAAACAATTACCTCCCCCACCAAACAATTCTGAAAGCCATGTTAAAGTATACTCTTTGAATCTTCTTATAAGCTTGACTCCCTTAGTAGTTCTCCCCCAGATTGGAGAAATCTATCAGGGAGTCTGAACTCAGCACCAAAAGATTGTCATGAACCTCATTTATTGTGCTTTGATTTACTGTGCTTTGCTGCTGATATTGTGTCTTTTTACAAATTGAAAGTAATTTCCCCTCCCTCAATAACAGCAAAAAGATTATGACTCACTGAAGGCTCAGATGATGGTTAGGATCTTTAGCAATAAATGTTTTTCTAATAAAGGTATGTATACTTTCTGGACATAATGCTATTGCACCTTTAATGGACTACAGTGGAGCATAAACATAATTTTTACAGGCACTTTTTTTAAAAACTATCTCCAGTTTATTGATTATTTATTTATTTATTTTATGTATACATATCTCCCCATTGCCCCCTCCCCAGGCATACCCCAACCCTCCATTGTCTGTGTTCATTGGTTATGCTTATATGCATGTATACAAGTCCTTTGGTCGATCTCTTATCTATCCCACCTCTCCTTAAACTTCCTGCTGTAATTTGACAGTCTGTTTGATGCTTTACTGCTTCTGTGTCTATTCTTTTGTTCATCAGTTTATAATGTTCTTTATTATCCACAAATGAGTGAGATCATGTGGTGTTTCTCCTTCATTGACTGGCTTATTTCATAAGCATAAGGCTCTCCAGTTTTACAGGCACTTTTAAACCTCAAAATTCATGATTTGTTTTATTGTGGTACTCACTTTATTGAACTGAACCTGTAATTTATCCAGTCTATTGCCACATCCAAGACACTCTCTTCCTTTGAATACATCTTGGTTCAGGCACGCTAGCCTACCAAGGCTTTATCACAGATCCAGGTTATCGGGTTGTTTTTGACATTTCTCTGGGAATGTAATTCTCCTCTCTAGGTCTTCCTCCCCACCCACTTTCTAAAGTTAAACAGCTAATACTATATGACTCATGCTAATACTAATGAGACCGATGACATTCACCCACTTTTGGGGAATGTGTCATTTTTGCCATTGACCTTTCTTGGGACATGCAATACATTGCCTTTGCTTTATTTAAAATGTTTTTATTGATTTTAGAGAGGGGGGAGGAGGAGGGATAGAGAGTTAGAAGCATGGATGAGAGACATGTATCAGCTGTCTCTTTCAGGCCCCCTACTGGGGAAGGAGCCTGCAACCTGGGCATGTGCCCTGACCAGGTATCCCACTGGGGACCTCTTGCTTCACAGGTAGATGCTCAACCACTGATTAACACCAGCCGGGCCCAACTCCACTATTTTTTTTCCAGTTCAGGAAGAAAGGGAGGCAGAGTAAATAAGAGATGTAATTGCTGTTAAATCATCTTAGAGATAGTTGATGACTTGCCTATCAAAGCTTACTCTGACATTTTATATCTTTGACTCTTTTGTATCTTTGAATTTTTGTGATGATCAGTTAGTTTTATAACAATTCCCAGAGCCATGATATGGCTTTTCATTCTACAAGAAAAATAAATGAAAGTAGGGCTTAAGAGAGTATTACATTATTTTTTAATTTGAGAAAACTCCCAGTGGCTGTTCTATTTACTAACCTGGGTTCCCCAGTTGCAGTGAGTTGAGCATCCTTCTTGTCCTTGTTCCTCACTTCTGATGTCTATTCCCAAACAGATGACACTCCCAAACAGATGTTCTGGCTCTGCACACTGATTCCCACCTAGCAGCTTTTGGCTACTGCATCACTTGTTTCTCAACACAAGTTTCTCTTGGGGCTGATGAAGGCCAGATGCCAACACCTGGGAAGGTCTTTTTGTGACCTTTGCTCTTGTAATTTTCTGTTTAGTCATATGATTCACTTCTTTCTATTGCTGCTACCTTTATTCTAAAGACAAGAACCAACCTGTGCCAGAAGATATAAGATTTTCTTTCTGCTGCAATTCAGAATCAGAAGCCATATTTTATTAGTTTTTAAGTCCTTAGTATGCAATAGTGAGTAATACATAGTTGGTTAAATAAGTTAATAAAATAGAATAAAATCCCCAATGTTGCTGACTGCACATTTCAGAAATTACCAAATTCTCTAGAAAATAATATAGGACTTTTATTAAGTTTATTCATTTCCTTACTACCGTGTTAATTTTATACAGTTTACTTTTAGTCATTTTTGCTAATGGATGAGAACAGAAACCATATTCATTAATATGAAATTGAAACCCTGACCCATTTGCCTTTGGATTGCATGCTGTGTTTACGGGCAGATTCATATGTCTAATGCTGGGAGGGACACTGCTAATAAATCATATTTGGACACCTCCCAATTTTGGAGCAACTGGGAATATCTCCAATTCTCCTATTTTTCTTTCCCTCCCTCTCCACATGCTATACATGAACAACTTTGTCTCATTCTGAAGAAAAGAATGAGCAGAAGTGCCCTCTCAGACATTTACTAGAAAAGAGAGGCATTTAAATGTTTGGCATTAAAGGACCCCTTTGCCTAGTATAATTAGACTAAAACCCCTTAGACAATCAGTACTTCCATTCAGTGTGCTCCATGCTCAGGATGTTAGGAAAATAAAGATAGAATCTGATCTTAATGCCGGGGAGGCAAACCACTACCACAGAAAAAATTATATGTAAGACAGTAACAATAGTCATCTGCTTGACACAGATAATAAAAGCCATGGGCCTTCAGAGAAAGGATAAATCATTTCCCCGGGGTGCAAAGAGGAGTGACTAACAGATGAGGCAAATTTTAGCAAACCTGGGATTATGGGATGATTTGTACTGGAAAAATGAGTTAAAGGCATTCTAGATTGAGGGAATGGCTTGGACAAAGGTGTAGAGGCAAAACATAACCAGTTGGGTCAAGAGAGCAGGACATATAAGAGATGAGAAGAGCATAGCAATTTTTTTATCACTGTTTTCTTTATTTTATTTTTTAAATTAATTTTTTATACATATCTCCCCATTGCCCCCCCTCCCTCTCAGGCATACCCCAACCCCCCAGTGTCTATGTTCATTGGTTATGCTTATATGCATGCATACAAGTCCTTAATTGATCTCTTATCTACCTCACCTAACTTTAATCTTCCTGCTGTAATTTCACAGTCTGTTTGAAGCTTTACTGCCTCTATCTATCCTTTTGTTCATCAGTTTATAATGTTCTTTATTATCCACAAATGAGTGAGATCATGTGATGCTTCTCCTTCATTGACTGGCTTATTTCACTAAGCATAAGGCTCTCCAGTTCCAACCAGGTTGCTGCAAATGGTGAGAATTCCTTCTTTTTAATGGCAGCATAGAATTCCATTGTGTAGATGTACCACAGTTTTCTGATCCACTCATCTGCTGATGGGCACCTAGGCTGTTTCCAAATTGTAG
>PVJN01043216.1:0-17463 GCA_004026805.1 Lasiurus borealis | reverse complement strand
GGGGGCATCCTGTATATATATGCAGTTTTCAATGTTTTAAATTTTTGTATAGTTGGTATCATGTTATAAATTCATCTTCAACTTGTTTTGTTTTTCCCAAAAACAAAAGTACTGAAATTCAGGACAAGAGATTCATCACTTTGATATGTATAGATCTTGTTTATTCGCTTTCATTGCTGTATGGTATTTCCTCGACTGAATTTGCCACAATGTATTCATCCATTCTCCCATTATTGGACATCTGCATTATTTCCAACTTTGGGGGATTACAAACAATGAGGCTCTGAATAGCCTGATAACAGTTTCTTTTGCCCACTTACTAGTTTCCAAGTCTGTCTTTCTTGTCAGCCTGGCAAGATGCTGGTGTGAGCTCCAGTGGAGAAGGGGGAGGGAGAAGGAGTCTGGACCGAGTGGGGGCATGGGGAGGAGGAATGGGGAGCCGAGTCTTTAACAGGTTCTGAAGGCTTGGTAAGTAACAGCTCTTAAAACACAATATTTTGAAGATTTAAGTGTAAATGAATCAGAGCCATATGGATTACATTTGCCCTAAATTAAACAGGATTTAGAGCAGGGCGCAGTGCTGCGGGGCGAAGTGCAGGTGTTTCATGGGTTACCTCCTTTGCTCGCCAAGGACCTGCACTTCCCTGCCGTCCAGTGGCGGTTGTGGTTTGGGAGGGGTGCAAACTTTAGCTGCCCTGGACCCCTTCCCACAGCTCCAAGGAATTCAGCAGCTAGTGCAGCTTCAGGCTGCCTGAAGGGGGCACTGTGGAGCCTCAATGCCCAAGTCCTAATTCCTCTCTGCCTCTGCTTTGCTGTGTAGACTTAGGCCAGACGCCTAGGTTCTCTGGGCTTTAGTTCCTTATTTGGAAAACATGATGCTTGAGAGGTGGTGTACCATAATTCGAGGGTTTGAAACTATCCTCTAACCTCTTTCTGATTGTGAAACCTTGGTCAGATTACTACTCAGCCCCTTTGTGCTGCCTCAGTTTCTTCATCTGTAAAATGGGAATGCTAATAATATCCACTTCATAGGTGGTTGTGAAGACTAAATTAGCCAGTAGTACACCTAGAAGGTGCTTGGCTCCCAGTCAGCATTCAGTTGGTACTACTTTTGTTTTATCTTTATGGTTGGTATCCACGATCAGCCCATCTCTGATTTTTCCTGCCGAGCTCAGGCAGAGATGATGGAACTGAGCCTGAGAAGTGAGAAAGGGTTACATAGTAGCCAGCCATTCCCACTCTTTTAGCAACCACCACATCTCCGTTTCATGTTTATTAATTTTGTACCATTATAAATGGGAATACTTACATATATGCTGAGTTATAGTTGGCTTTTTCACTTTCAGTATACCATATAGATATATTCCATGTCATTATTATTCACCCAGAATATTTTTCTATATCTGAACAGGAGCACAGCAAATCAGCATTTAACAAGTGTTTACCATGTGCCAGGTGCAGTGCTAAATATTTTTTTCATGCATGTCCTCATTTAATCCTCTAAATAAGAAAATGAATTTGATATTATTGTTGGTCTTAAAAATAAAAGTTATTTTTACCAGCAAAAATGGGTTTATTCAGAAATAACAAAGTACTGAAATTCAGGACAAGAATGCCATAGCAAAAACTATAGGGAAGTCCAGGACATAAAGGAGAAGAATGTTGCTTTATAGAGAAAAAGGAGGAAGTTGGGACAGGGTGTTTAAACTGAAGTCCATTGGACATTTTAGGATGGTGATGGTTTCTCATTGGCGGACTTGTGACAGTTCCCATTGGCTGGGCTTATTGCTGGATAAGGAGAAATCTTCCTTCCTTCTGCTGGGAAAGTTCAAAAGGGTCCATCTCTCCCTGTTGGGCTGTGTGTAATTGACATGGAGTGGTAGTGTGTGAGAGGTAGTGTCCTCCTTTTGACCGCCTGACTTAATTTTTTTTTTTAATATCACTTACTGATTTTTTTTTTAGAGAGGAAGGAAAACGGAGGGAGAGATCGAAACATCAATCAGCTGCCTCCTACATGCCTCCTACAACCCAAGCATGTGCCCTGACTGGGAATCAAACCTGTGATTTCTTGGTTCTCAATCACCGAGCCTCACCAGCCAGGCTCACTTGGTAATTTATGTAACATCTAATCACTGAAGTACATACCTAAAACTAGTATAATATTGTATGTCAACTGTAACTGAAAAATAAAAAATTACTTAAAATTTTTTTTTTTAATTTCACCCAAGTCCAGACCTGCTAACTCCTAGCACAAGTGCTGACCTGCTCCCAGGCGGGGCCTGGAGTATTGCAGTACAGTGTGATGACATCAGGCCCCTATTCTGGGACACGGGGTATTTTTCCCCTGGCTTTTCACCCTTATCAACAGCACATGGTGAACATTCTTGGAAGAATATCATTGCCTGCATCATGATGGCTTTTTTGGGATCGGTGCTTTGGAGTGAATGGCCAGTGTTTGGGGCTTTTGTTTGGGAGGTGAGGAGAAACAGAGGCCCCCGGCCGGTGGAGTCTGGACCTGAGGGAGAGACAGGAAACCCTCACGGAGATGGGCCCAGCTGGAAAGCCAGGATGCCTGACTAATCCACAGAACATACTGCTTCAGTTTATCTGAGGGCTGGTTTCCCAAGCGCCTCGGGCTCACCATGAAGCCCTTAGGAATCTAGTTTATTTCCATCCTGCTTTTGCTGACTTGGCTGAAGTCCCTGCTCCGTGGATCAGCTGCAAGGCACAGTCACCCACAATCCTCCCCCACGACACCCCTAGCAACTACCTTCCCAAATCCCTCTTTCAGCAACTGCCTTCAGGATCTCTGCTTGAACAATAGTTTGAACAGTGTGCTTGAACAATGGTTCCTTTTCCTCCAAGGGAAAACCAGCATTGTTTGTTAGAGACTGTAGGAAATAAATACAATAAAAACCAAAGTGTTGTTGAAATCTAGCTGGATTTTAGCACCCTGCAGTGCCTAGGACTGCTCTCTTTGTTAGAAGGGGAGAGTAGCAAACATTAGAGAGATGTTAGATAGACTAACTACAGTGGTCTGAAAACTGTGGCTCATGAGCCATATGCGGCTCTCTAGCCACGGTTTGCCATTCTGTTGACTAAAGAGTTTGCCGACCACTGGACTAAGCACCACACTGAAGCTTTCCTCTTGATGAGACCTAAAGGATTGAGAAAATTTAAGAGAAAATAACTTTGCAGGACATGAATCCACTTTTGCAGTGCCTCCATCTTTCTTCTGTCTCATAGCCAGCCATCTCACACTGCACGATGCTGCCTTTCAGGCCTGGGCCAGGGGGTGTCAGTCAGGGTTGGCTTCCTGGAAGAGGCACCTGGACCAGGTTTCACATCATGGGAGCACTAATCATATGGCATCTCTACTGAAAGGTCCTTGTGCCCTAGGAGGTATAGTCCACAGTCCTCCTAGCGACCTGGGAGTCAGCAGGCTGCCTGGAGCCAGGGCGTGCCTCCTTCCAAAAAGATGACCCCCAGCATGTTTGTCTAATGTGAGCACTTTGAAAAAATTGTTTGTTCTCATCTTGCTAAAAACAGCTTCAAAGTGACTCTCGTCTAGACTGTGCCAGGATCGATTATCAAATCCCGGACCTGATCGAAACCACAGGGGGACATAGTCATTTGCTTTAATGCAATTAAAGCAAAATATAATAATGTATCCAGGCCAGGGACAAGAACAAGTCTCCCTGGAAGGTGGGAGGAGAAACCAGCTCTGGATAATTTCTTCTCAACTCCAAAGTAGTGAGTTTAGACTTTTCCTGCCCCCATCTCCCAGGCAACCTCGGGCTCTGGACTGTCCCTTGCTGTGCTGAGGGCCACCAGGTGAGGGTGGCCTGGGAGGATGGGCGCTTGGGAGGAAGCAGCCTTGGGTGGGATAGGGGAGGGTGGGATTTGCAGAGCACAGTCCAGGAGGAGGGAAGCCAATGCAGAAGGAAGGGGAGGAAGAGAATGATGATCACAGAGAGGGAAGAATAATGGACACAGCCGACTTGAATCCCAGGGTCTCTGGCAAATCCCCAGGCCCTGAGAGGCCACATGAAGCCAGGCAAGTCTTCCTGGAGGCCCGGAGGTGGCCCCCTGAGCAGATAAGGTTACTACAGCCTTCGTGGGAAGACACCAGGAAAGTGGGCTTTCACTTCTCAGAGAGCTCCGAGGAGAAAGATCCATCCAAACGCCTTGGCCTTGTGCTCAGGCGCTGCCTTGCCTGCCTCGCCAGAATGGCACACACCATTCCCCAGCCTCTCCGGGAGCGTGCCTTCAGGATTCCTCAGTGCTCACTCTGCAGCCGTCTGTAGGGAGCTGTTATAACAGCACCTCAGATGGGGTGGCTTCAACAACAGAAATTATCTCAGTTCTGGAGGCTGGGAAGTCCAAAATCAAAGTGTCAGCAGGGTTGGTTCCTTCAGAGGGCTGCGAGGGAAGGATCGGGCTTCCCTTGTAGAAAACTGTCTTCCCTCTGAGTGTCTCTGGGTCCACATTTCCCCTTCTAATAAGGGCACCAGTCCTGTTGGATTAGGATCCACCCTGATGACCTCATTTAACTTGATTACCTCTGTAAAGATCCTGTCTCCCAATAATGGCACATTTTGAGGTAGTGGGGGTTGGGATGTCAACATGTGAATTTTAAGAAGATACAGTTGGACTCAGCACTGTCCATGACTAGGACCTTCTGGTGCCTTGGTTGGGGAGTGAGGCGACCACGCTCTGGTGATGCCCAGCTCTCCCGAGCTCCATGACCCTGGGGAATCGACTCACCTTCAGGAGCCTAGGCTTGCGCATGAAATGGAATTGGTAATAATGTGCCCAACTGGTAGAAGAGAAGTACAGGAATGCCCAGCGGTGTGGCTCAGTGATTGAGCATCAACCCATGAATCAAGAGGTGACTGGTTCAGTTCCTCGTCAGGGCACATGACCAGGTTGCAGCTTGGTCCCCACCCAATGGGGTTTGGGTAGGAGGCAGCTAGTCAATGATTCCTCTCATCTTTGATATTTCTCTCTCTCTCCCTCTCTCTTATCTGAAATGTAAAAAGAAGAAGAAACTCCAAATGCCCTTCCCTTCTACTTTCCATGAATTTCTTTTTCTTTTTCTCTTTTTGATTGATTTGAGAAAAAGAGATGAAATGAGAGGAAGAGAAAGAAACATTAACCAATTGCTTCCTGTATAACCCCTACGGGGATTGAGCCCAAAACCAGACATATGCCCTTGACTGAGAATCAGACCAGCAACTTCCTGGTACATGGGATAATGCTCAACAAACTGAGCCACACCAGCCAGGGCTCTGCCACCCTTCCTCTTCTTCATCTTCCTCCTTCTGTCGATCCTCAGAGGCTATCATTATTTTATTTTTGCTTATAGTTATTGGCTACCACTTACTAAAGACTTCCTTGTACAGACATTGCGCCAAGTGCTTTACAATCTTTATCGCATTTTATCCTCTCAATAAACCTATTTATAGAAACTATTGCTGTCCCCATTTTACGGATGAATACATAGAGTTTGGATAGGGCTCAGAGGTAGGAGTTAGGATGCTAACGGGAGAACTCTCAGGAAGGCAGATTTCAGTTCGGCAGAAGGAAGGATTCCTCATGGGTAGTCTGGGAGGTATGGAATCCCTTCCAGGACCTGCCTAGGAGGAGGATCATGGGCCGTTAGAGTCTTGAGGTGAAAGGAATTCGAGAAGTTGCCAAGTGCAAGTGCCTCTCTTGGGTGCCCTGCAGAACCCTCTTTAATGCCACGAAGCCTCTGACAAGGAAAGGCCTGAGAGGAGAGGGAGAAACTCTTACAAACCTCCCAGGCCAACAAGCCTAGCTGCCCCTTCAGCAACTACCCAGCACAGTCAATATATAGGTAATGAGTGGTTGTTTCTACCCCTGCAGTCACAACACTAACCACTTTATTGTGACCAAATGCTGGGACCTTTTGTTTCTTGTTTCATCTTCTCTCCCGAACGCCACAGGATGGATGCAGTCATTATCCTGGTTTTAGCAGCTGAGTAACTTGCCCAGGTCTGCCTGACTGGATCATTATGCTAGCAGATCTCCAATCCTGCTTGCAGGGGGAACATGTGCATTTCACCATTCTAACAGCCGTGGGTCCCCAGAACCCCCAGCACACGGATCCAGTTAATCAACTGATCCATTTATCAGCCCAGCCCACTGAGGTGGACACGTTAACTTAACAAACAACAAAATCTGGGGCCCCTAACACTCTCCCAGCCCGGTGACTAGCACACAGTAGGTGCTCAATAAATATTTGTGGGATGAATGGTCCTCTGGCCTCTAATGTGAGCAACTCTGCCCATAAATTTCACCTCCCGGCACTTTGAAGTTCCCCCTGGAGACAGCTGCTTTCCTTGTTATCGAGGCACTCCCCCCAGCCCCCACTCCCCCCACCCCACCCCTGTCTCTCCCGGCCCCCTGGGCCCATCCGAGCCAGGGACCTGGGGCCGCCAGAGCCATGAGATAAGGATGATGGATGGCCAGTCGCCTGGCTCCACTAAAGCCTGGGGTTTCCTGGGAGCAGGAGACAGTCTAGTGATTCCAAAGCCCCTCGGAATTCGAGTGGAGAGAGCTCAAGGAAGGGTGGGGGCAGCGTCCGAAGTGTCCCTATCTCCTCAGAGACGCTGGGCGCAGCAGGAGGTTTCAGCACCCCCCGGCCGCCTTGATCGCCTTCTATGTTGACAAGGCTTCCTTTCAGCATGTGCTGGACACCAGGACTCATCATGGGAGCTTCCACTGGAGGCTGGAGGGTGGCGTCCCCTCCGTCCTACACTTCCCCTCCCCCGGGCATTGGGCCCTGGATCTGGATCTGGAATTGGGGCAGGCTTGCTTCCTGCTTTGCAATCTGGGCTCTGCCATTAAATTAAGAAATTACTAAGTCTGGACCCAGGTTTCCCCATTATAAAATAAGTCTTAGGAAGCTACTCCTCACTGCAATGCGGAAATGGGATCCTGAGCAGCTAAGCGGGAACCTTCCAGGGCTGAACACAGTGGAGGCTGCCTCAGTGGTGAGGTCTGCTTCTTCTTGAAAACAGGCAATAACGTGCGCTGGTTTGTTTAATTCAAAACTGTGACCTCCCCCCTCCCAAACCAAGGTGCTTCCTAGCTGTGGGCAGGTCCCAGAGCCTGAGCACGTTAGATTTAAAAGCACTCTGAGGTGGAAACTTGTTTCTTTTTACCCTTCCCTTCTCTCTGGACTTAGTTTATCTTAGACTTTTAAAATGTTTTTTAGCTGAAAATCATACTTCAACTACAGATAAGGTTAAAGTACCTATACAAGGTACCCTCAATCCTGAACTACCTCCCCTTTCTTTTTGGAACCAACACCATCATTCTGAGATGAACCCCTAAACTCTCCTTGGCACCTTTTCATAAGTGTCCACAGATAGATGTACTTGTCCTGTTGGAGGTGAGGGTTTGTATGAAAGGGATCAGCCCACACTGGTCTTGATATCTTGCTTCCACACTGGGCACCCACCCATGCCGAGACAGATGGCTCCATCTTTTTCTTAAAGTATTGATTTTTAGAAAGAGGGAAGGAGAGGGATAGAGAGATACAAACGTCACTGAGAGGAACATCATTGATTGGCTGCCTCCTGCATACCCCCTACAACTCAAGCATGTGCCCTGACCAGGAAGCGAATGAGTGACCTCTTGGTTCCTGGGACGCGCTATTGCTGAGCCACACTGGCCGGGCAGTATGGCTCCATCTTACTTCCCCTCCCTGGGCTGCAGCTCAGAAGTGGGTGGCCTGCCTTCCAGGTGAGTTCCAAGAAGGCAGACACTTGGGGTCTATTTCGTTCATTGGAGATTCTTAGTGCTGAAACCAGGGCCTGGCAGTAGTTAATAACTATTCCACGAACGAATGAAGAGATGGATAAATGAATGATCAGATGCATTTAAGCCACCCCCTACTGGTGGACATGTCAATTCCTTCCATGTTTGCATCAGCCCTGTGATGCAATGAGCACCCCTAAACATGCTCCCTGGATTCGCTTTTGAGGAGCAGTAACTTGTGGGGCTCCCTGAAGCTCCACAGAGCACAGTTTGAATCCTCTGAATAGACTTTCATTTCAGAGATGAGCACAGGTTGCCTAGAGAGAGCAGACAACTCCCCAAAGTCACGTGACACATTAGAGATGGATTGGAATCTTAAGGATAGTTGAAATGTCTCTTCCTCCTTTGACTCTTAGTACTTTCACTTTCTCTGACCCCAGCTCCAACTTGTGTCCGGAGGGTGATGCTAGGAGCAAAAGGTCTGATTCATTCAGCACAGAGAGAAGACCCTCACAATCAGGAGTCTGGGATTCTCATCCCAGGATTGCATTGTTGAAGGCTTTAGGTAAATTGTTCCTTTCTCCCCAAATTGCAGTTTCCATAGTTACAAAACTGGTTCAACGATCCTTGCCTAACTCCTGAAGTAAGGATGACAAGGAAGCGTTTGTAAAATAGAAAAGAGAGAGGAATATAAGAGAGGGCTGGTTCAATTTAAAATGCATAATTTTTAAAAACAAATTTCAGGCCCTAGTTGGTTTGGCTCAGTGGATAGAGCATTGGCTTGTGGACTGAAGGATCCAGGGTTGGATTCCAGTCAAGAGCATATGCCTGGGTTGTGGGCTCTATCCCCAGTAGGGAGTGTTCAGGAGGCAGCCAATCAATGATTCTCTCTCATCATTGATATTTCTATCTCTCCCTCTTCCTTCTTCTCTGAAATAAAAATATATTTTTAAAAAACAAATATCATATGGAAAGATATGGAATATTCCCACTTTCATAAAAGAAATGTGTGTGTGTGTGTATTCACACACACAGAAAAAGTAACAGCAGTTACCCAGCCAACGTTAATTATCCATGGTTTCCTGGAGTTCAGAAATGCAAAGGAAGGAATGGGAAGCTATTAACATTTTCTTGCTACACCCAATTTTGTTTGCTTTTGTAAAAGCTTAACAAAAGAAAAGACATTGACATATTAAGGTTGTAACCTCAAAAAAATCAAAAGTGAAAAGACAAATATTGCTTATAGGGAAAAATCAAAACTTTGGATGTCAGGCACAGGATGCAGTATTCAGATCATGTATCACTTGAAACCTATGAATCTTATTAACCAATATCACCCAAATAAATTTAATTAAAAAATGAAGCAAAGGCCATGAATAATCTATTCACAAAAGTAAAAATACAAATAGCAAAACAAGAGAAAATGCTAAATCTTAGAGTCATCAAATAATTATAGGTGAAACAATGAAGTTTCTTTTTCGCCCATCAGATTGCAAACAGTGATGTGAAATAAAGACGAAAAAGTTGTTCACTCTTGCCCTAGAGAGAGTAATCGGGGTGGGGATTAGCAGGAAGGTAGGGGCACCCGGGCCCCTCACGGTGATGACAAGTCTGCTCTGTCCTGCTCCCCAGCCTCTGATAGAGCCATCCTGAGGACAAGGAGAGATGACAGGACAGAGTCGCCACTTCCTTCGGCTTCCCCTCCGCCCGCCATGGAAAATAACTGTGGCGTCCTCTGGCCCCCTGGCCCCTGCAGGGACACTCTACCCTCATCAGACCTAAATCCCCCTTCTTCTGATAAGAGTCCTCGATCCTGGGACAAAACCAGAAATGATTGGGATGGTGCCTGGTGTATAGTCACTTGTTCCCAAAGGGCTTCGCTGGGTTCAGAACAGAGACTCCCCATTGTGAGATCAAAGGTCATCTCTATTAAGCCTCTGCCTTGAGGCAGAATTGCCCAAAGGCTTTATTTTGGTGGGTTTTATGGGAATCCAATGCCATGCTAGGAAGTGCCATTAGCAGTCATCGGGTCTTTAACCGCATTTTATATTAGGGGAAAGTGAGGCACAGAGGCTTATGAGACCCAAATCACCTGATTAGCTGGAGCCTAGAACCAACATCTCTTGCCTCCCAGTCTGCTGCTCTTTCTGTTCAGATTCATCATGGCCCTATCTTTTTGTGTGGATTGGATCTGTTCTTTAATCCCAGTATATTGAATTTATTATCTTCCTGGTTGTGGTTAAAAAATCCTTTTCGTTCACTTGGGGAAGGAGGTGGTCTTAAGATATTATACATTCACAATGTAGATCACATTTACAATGTAGACACAGTTCTGACATAGTTATAATAAACAGAATTAGCCCAGCCACTGAGGCTCCATGGTTGAGGGTCAACTCATGAACCAGGAAGTTGCTGGTTCGATTCCTGGTCAGGGCACATGCCCAGGTTGAGGGTTCAATCCCCAGTAGGGTTGTGCAAGAGGTAGCTAATCAATGATTCTCTCTCATTATTAATGTTTCTGTCTCTCTCTCCCTCTCCCTTCCTCTCTGTGAAGTCAATAAAAACATATCCAACTAAAAATAAAAATAATACAATTATTAATAAATATCCATCGGTATATACTAAAATTAAATCATGTTAAATAATTTTTTAAACTTACATAAAAGTCTTCTGATTATATGACAGCCTAAAAAATAGAAAATACTGGGCCTTGTTAATGTGCCTGACACAATGCCTTTGTCTTTGTTTTATTCAGATAAGATCTGCTTAGGGAGAGATGGAGAAGGGGGTGAAGGAGCTCCAGGCAGTAATTCAGTCTCTTGTCTCTCACAGAATTCAGGTCAAGTACTTACCTACCTGCCCTAAAAATGAGTCCTCCTGCTATGCAGATTCTCTCTTAAAATTCTCAAGAAAAGACTATAAAATGGTGGTTAAGAATAGGGCTAGGCAAAAAAAAAATGTTTTTAATATATTTTTATTGATTTTTTACAGAGAATAAGGGGGAAGGATAGAGAGTAAGAAACATCGATGAAAGAGAAGCATCGATCAGCTGCGTCCTGCATACCCCCCACTGGGGATGTGCCCATAACCAAGGTACATGTCCTTGACCAGAATCAAACCTGGGACCTCTCAGTCCCCAGGCCGATGCTCTATCCAGTGAGCCAAACCGGCCAGGGCTAGGCAAAGATTTTTTTGTAAGTATCCAGCTAGTAAATGTGCCAGCCATTTACAAGTCATAGAGCGGATTTGCAATGACTTACTCTGCCATTGTCCCTCGAAAGAGCCACAAGCAACATGTAAACAAACGAGTGTAGCCGTGTTCCAACAAAAGTTTATTTATAAAACAGACAGTGGGGAGGATTTGGCCCTTGGCTGTAGTTTGCCAGTTCCTGGTTAGCAGCGTGGGCTCAGAAGTCAGAGCTGAATTGGAATCCCGATTCTGCCATGTCTTCATCTGGGAGACCTTGAACAATTGACCTAATTACTTAAGCCTCATGTGTGTGGTGAGGATAATAATTGGACCTGGTCATACTCAGTGGAACACCACTCGGCTCAGGCATGTTGTAGGTGCTTGGTAAACTGGTCCCAAACAGGTAGGACAGAGCCCACCGGGCTGGAGAGGCCTGGGTTCCCAAGTCCACTAGCCCTGCCAGCCATTCAACCTTAGCCAGGTATGACTCTTTATAACTCCAAACTGTAAAGTGGGAGGAGAAACTTATTTATTGCCAGGACCTGACTACATTATCTTACATAACTCTCACAATAGTCCTTTGTAATTGTTACTGTGCCCATTTTACAGGAGAAGAAACTGAGTCCGGAGAAATGAGTCCACTTAGGTGGTAAGTGGTAGAAAACAGATATTTAAACAAGGACTATCTGACTTCAAAGGTTGTAATATTTCTTTCCACTCAGCCACCCTAAAAAGGAGAGGAGGGGAAGAAACATAGACTTCATAGAGCATCCTAACCCTCCCGGTACCCCAGCACTACTGCCTTCACTTCTGTTTTATCCTTTCCAGTAATGACTGTTTTATCCTTGTCCAGCAATGACTGTGATCAAGGCCTGAACTGAATGGACCTCCACCCCTCTCACTTCTCCTCAAGAGTCAAATGCTCCATTGGGGACCCCCAAATCTTTATTGTTCTTCTTCTACAGGATGGCAGCATTCACAGCCTGGGTCCTGCAACAGCACCCCTTCCCAGGGCACATGCCACGGAGGCCTCTGACCTTTCTGCCGCCCCTCCCTGCACTGTCCCGGTGTCTCTATCCCCCTGGAAGACTGTGGCGCCCAGACCTGCGTTCCTGCCCAGCGGCCAAGATGTCACAAAGGTGAGTCAGCTCATGGCCGTGATAGCATCTACACAGCCAGCGTGGGAGGCAGGTGCTCCTTGCACCGGAGAGATGGGGATGGGACATAGAGGAGCCTTTCTGACCTTGCTGAGCCTTCCCCTGGGGCAGGAGTGGAGGAATGTCAAGGAGAAGGGCCCCCCTTCATGACAACACCCTTTTGAGAAAGAAGGATCTCGGTCTGACTCTTAAAGAAACCGGCCTTCAGGACAGATGGAGAGGAAGGACCAGCCAGGAAGGGAGCAAGGCCATGGTATAAAAAGCCTGATGCTTTCTGAGGCTGGGTGCATGCGGAGGCTTGACGATGGTGATGTGATCTTGGGAAAGCACTGGTCCTCCTGGCTGGGGGACAGAGCTGCTGTGCTGGAGCCAGGAGGCCTGGGTTCCAACCCCAGCCCTGTCAAAAAAGTTCTGTGATGTTACAATAACAATAATATCTGCTCTCTGGCCTCGGTTTTCCCATTTGCGTGATGACTAGGGGGAGGAAGTCTCTTGGAGAGACAGTGTGGCATAGAGGTACGAGGTCAGAGCTCTACCTCCTTCTAACTGTTTGACTACAGGCAAGTTATTGAATCCCCTGAACCTTGGTTTTCCTCTCTATAAAATGGGGTAATGATAAAGTGCTCTGTGTGCCTAGTGCTACTCAGCACTCAATAAATGGGTGAGACTCTGCCCTGGTTGGGTAGCTCAGTTGGTTAGAGCGTCATTCGAATACAACAAGGCTGCGGGTTTAATCCCCGGTCAGGGCTCGTATAAGAATCAACCCAAGAATGCATAAATAGCCGAAACCGGTTAGGCTCAGTGGATAGAGCTTTGGCTGCGGACTGAAAGGTCCCAGGTTGGATTCCGGTCAAGGGCATGTACCCTGGTGCGGGCACATCCCTAGTGGGGGTGTGCAGGAGGTGGCTGATCGATGTCTCTCTCTCATGGATGTTTCTAACTCTCTATCCCTCTCCCTTTCTCTCTGTAACAAATAATAAAATATATTTTTTTAAAAAGAATGCATAAATAAGTGAAACAACAAATTGATGTTACTCCCTCCCCCTCCCTCTCTCTCTCAAATTAATAAGTAAAAAGTTTTTTAAAAAGCAATTTCTAAAAAGGGCTGATATTCTACACTCTACAAGTAGGAGTAAGTGTGCTGTTGATAAGACCCTGAATGAGCCCTGGTCCATTTGAGAGGTCCTAGCATTCTGGTCACTTCTGCTCCCTGCACATGTCAGCGAGTTCCTCCCTCCCGGCTTTTGCTCCCTCTGGTCTCTCCAGAATACCTCTTCTTCTCAAACAGCCCGGTCCTGCTCACCTCCAGAAGTCTCCCCTAACCTCTTCCTCCTCACATCCCACAGCTTCCTTTTTTGAAACACATTCCTGACAGCCTTATAGTTATAATTTCCTTATAAAATATAAGGCAGAGCCAACTTATCCATTAGGCACAGTACCTGGTACCCACATATTAGGGGCCCACAAAAATGTTTTCACTTGTAAGTCTTTTAAAATCAGAATTGAAAAATGAAAATAATAATAATGAATATAGAACAATGAACTAGCCTGGATTATATTCATCTTTATACCACGAAGTAGAATTATAAAATAGTTTTTGAGGGAGAAATGCACATATAAAGGCAAAGTGCCCAAGGCACATGGAAGTCATAATGCAGCCCAGGCTGTGTCTATGCCTCACTGTGCACCTAGGTCTGATACAGATCTCTGCCCAGAACTAGCCGAAGGTGAGCACCATGTGGACAGGGACAGGGACAGTCCTAGTTACCACCACAATATCCCCGGTGCCTAGCACATAAGTGCTTGATAAAATATGGCGTGTGTGAGTGTGTGTGTGTGTGTATGTTTGTGTGTTTGCACAGAATATGCTTCTAACATTCAGATAAGAGTCTCTCCTGCATATCTTTGTTTCTATCTGCAGAATGTGCCTAAGTAGCATCAAACCAGGGCACTTAGACTCAGAGACTCATAGGAAGTGAGTTGGAAGGGATTATTTATTCATCCCACAAGTATTTCTTGAGTACTGTCCATGTGCAGGCACTGTGCATGGGACTTGGCTAACACCACCTGGAGCTCCTACACACCTTCCTCAGAGGGACTTCGAGGTGCCTAACAACCCCTGGATGTGTAGGTAAACGTGGGATCCCCACATGTAAAAAGGTGGGGATCTTCCTGGAGAGACATGCTGATATCACACCGCCAAAGGCCAGTGTCTCCAAAATGTGAAGAACCACTAGATGGGGAAATTGAGACCCGGGACAAGGAAATGATTTGTTCAAGGTCACATGATGAGTCGAGGGCAGAGGCAGGCCCTCCCAACCTTGACATCGCCAAGAGAACACACCTTCATTCATTGGCAGCAGGAGGCTAGATAAAAGCCAGCAATGAAGCTGATTCTGTGGGCCTCTGGATTCCAAGGAGCCCCAATTCTGAACCCCTTCTTCCCCATACACATTCTCCAGCTGCCTTTCACAGCATCCCCAGCTTCCCCCAGCTGAGGTCTGGTGGGGGGCCTGCCTCAAGTCAAATGCAGATAACCTCTTCCTGAGATGGATAAACAGCCAGTGGGCTCCAGGGCAGAAGAATGTGGACATGAATTCTTTTTTCTGAGCACTGAACGTGCTCCTCCAGGCTGTGTTGAAATTTCAGTGACCTCAGATCTGGGCCTAATGCCCTTGGAGTCCCCATCTGTGTCTCTCTCCGATGTTTTCTCACCGTCGATGACTCCCACAGCCTCAACAAAGAAGGCTTCTCAAGCTCCCGGATCCCACACTGTGCACGCGCCTCTGTCGCCTTGGTCAGAGCCCCACACCTTCCATGGCTCGCAGCCGACAGGCAGGGGTTGCCAGCTGTGGGCTGGCTCTTCCTTCAGAAGGGTGTTAACGGTGGTACCTACGGGAGATTTTATGTGGAGACAAGTGGTTTGAATTTAAGGGGAAGGCACAGGGGAGCTCATTAGAAAGCCTAGTTGTGGTAAATAGATATTTGTTTTATCCTACTTTTTAGAGGACTTAATTTTAGAAAAACAGAGCTGAGCTTGAAATTAAGCAACACCTTTCCTCCCCTCAGCTACAATTTGTTTCCAGGTGTTGTTTTTTTTTTAACTCTCCAAAAATTTGGCCAAAAGGATCAAGTAGAAGCTCTATCCCAAACTCGGGACCAGAAAAGGTGGCCCAGGATCCTCCCTGCAGCTCGGGAACTGTGGGTTTGGTCTCAGCTCTGAGCAGACAGGAGGAAAGCAGCACAGGGATGCGCTCCAAAAATACTTGATGAAGTGCATGATGCCAGGAGAGGAAATGCTTGAGGCTGTCACTTCCAGCCAAGCCTCTTCCCTGTAACAGATCTAAGACTATATTCTTTGGGGAGCCTCCTATCTGGGTGCCCAATGACATGGTTTGGGGGGAGGCCAAAAAGCAACTCTGTATATATAACAAAATTTATCATTTTAACCATTTTTATCTGTATGATTCAGTGACATTAAGTGCTTCCATGATTTGTAGAACAATCACTACCATCCATCTTCAAAACTTTTTTATTGCCCCCAAAAGAAACTATACTCATGAGCAATAACTACCCTTTCGCCCCTTCTCAAGTCCCTGGTAACCACTATCTCACTATCTGTACCTATGAATTTGCTTATTCTAGAGAGGTCATATAAGTAGAGTCAGACAATATTTACCCTTGTGTATCTGGTTTATTTCACTTAGCAGAATGTCTTCAAGGTTCACCCATGTTATAGAATGTGTCAGAATGACATTCCTTTTTATGTCTAAATAATATTCCCTTGTATGTACATACCACATTTTGTTTACCCATTCCTCTGTTGCTGGACCCTTGAGTTGTTTCCACCTTTTGGCTATTGTGAGTGACGATGCTGTAAACACTGGTGTACAAGCGTCTGTTTCAATTCCTGTTTCCAATTATTTAGGGAATATATCTAGGAGTAGAATTGCTGACCATACAGTAATTCGATGTTTAACTTTCTGAGGAACTGCCAGCTAGTTTTTCACAGCAGCTGCACCATCTTAAATTTCCACCAGCAATGCACAAATGTTCCAGTATCTCCACATCCTTGCCAACACTTGTTATTTTCCTGGTTTTGTTTTGGGCTGTTGTTGTTTTTTGGTGGGGAGTGATGGTGGTTGTTTTTAAATAATAGCCATCCTACTGGGTGTGAAGTGGTATCTTGTTAATGGTTTTGATTTGCATTCCCCTTATAACTATTCATGTGCTTATGAGCCATCTGTATTTCATCTTTGGAGAAATGTCTATTCATGTCCTTTGTCCATTTCATAATTGGGTTGTTTGACTTTTTGTTGTTTAGTTGTAAGAGTCCTTTATGTATATATTCTAGATAGTAATCCCTAATCAGATATATGATTTGTAAGTACTTTCTCCCATCCTGTGGGTTTTTCTTTCCACTCTCTTCATAGTGTATTTTGATGCCCAAAAGTTTTTAATTTTGATGAAATCTGATTTATCTTACTGTGTTTGGGTTTAGCCTGTGTTTTTAGTGTCGTAATTAAGAAATTATTTCCATGAAAAAAATCTCTATATATTCTTCTAAGATTTTTGTAGTTTTAGTTCTTAAGTATAGGTCTTTGATCCATTTTGAGTTAATTTTTATATATGGTGTAAGATAAGGGTCCAACTTATTCTTTGGCCTGTGGCTACCTAGTTTTCCCAGTTCCACTTATTGAAACAAGACTCTCTTTTTTTCATTTCTCATTTTGGCACCCTTGATGAAAATCAGTTAACCATGTATGTGAGGGTTTATTTCTGGAAACTCTATTCTATTACATTGTTTTATGTCTGTCTTTATGCCAGTACTGCAACTGTTTTTGGTTACTATGGTTTTATAGTATGTTTTGAAATCAGGAAGTGTGAGATCTCCAACTCTGTTCTTTTTCAAGATTGTTTTTGACTCTTCAGGGATCTTTGAAATTTCATAGAAGTTTTAAGATGGGCCTAGCCAGCGTGGCTCAGTTGTTGAATGTTGACCTTTAAACTGGTCACGGTTCCATTCCCGGTCAGGACACATTCCCAAGTTGCAGGCTCAATCCCCAATTTGGGGCATGTAGGAGGCACAGATTTCTCTCATTATTGATGTTTCTATCTCTCTCTCCCTTTCCCTTCTTCTCTGAAATCAATAAAAATATATTTTTTAAAAAAGAAACTTTAAGATTGGCTTTTCTATTTCTGTAAAATATACTGTCGAGATTTTTATAGGGAATGTACAGAATCTGTATATGTCATGTGCATTTAAATTATGCAATTGTGCAGAAAACCAAGATGGTAGCATAGGTAAACACCTAAACTGCTGCCTTG
>PVJN01043215.1:0-17521 GCA_004026805.1 Lasiurus borealis | reverse complement strand
AAAAAAAAAAAAAAACAGGAAAAAACTTACATGGCCATAAAATGGAAGATGCTTACATAAATGTGGAGGGTCAATTATAAATCATTTGCAGGCTGCAGCATAATAATAGAAAAATTAAAGCTGAATTGCTAGAACACATCCAACCCAGGGAAAAAATACACACAGTCTTTATAAAAGGCCAAAAATGTACCAGCAGCAATTAAACAAGAAAAGGGCTTAATTCCTGTCATAAACAATTGAAGGTGGTGGCTGAAGAAGCAAGCGATTCCACTGTGCTAGGAACACCTGGGCCCCTCCTCAGCACGGAACAGAATGAGGTAGTGAAATGCCGAGACGTCTTGCTTATACCTTTCAATTTGGAGAGAAGACTTGGGGAGTGAGGAGGTGACCTGGAGAAGACCCCAGCAGAACTCATTTCAGCTGGAATCCCATCCATAACCCAGCACATCTGCAGAGGAGGGGAGGGGGGTACCGAGGCCTACCCTTCCCTCTGGTCGGGGGGAAACAACTAGTCTACAGGGCACTCAACATGAACTCAGAAAAAAAAGTACAAAACGAATTTTTCCCTAACAAGAGCTTCCTGTATTTTCTCATTTCACTCTGCACTGTTAGGCCGAGAAACACACACACACACACACACACACACACACACACTCACACAAACACAACTGACATTACACTCGGGGAGTAGAACACAAAGGGGCCTCAGAAAAGCAGGGGAGGTCATAAAGGAATGATCACACACTCCTATTATCACCAGGAAGGGTCTGGGCCACCATGCAAATATCCTTTAGAAAAGAGAGGGCACAGCCCTGCCTGTGTGGCTCAGTGGTTAAGCATTGACCTATGAACTACTCCCCCGCCCCTCCCCCCCCAAAAAAGGTCACACACAGTTCGATTCCTGGTCAGAACACATGCCCAGGTTGCTGGCTCAATCCCCATTGGAGGCCGTGCGGGAGGCAGCCAATTGATGATTCTCTATCATCACTGATGTTTCTATCTCTCCCTCTCCCTTCTCTCTGAAATCAATAAAAGTATATTTAAAGAAAAAGAAAAGAAAGGGTACAGATTTTCAACTATAAGATGAATAAGGTCTGAGAATCTAATATAAAACATGATGAATGCAGTTAATAAAACTATACTGTAAAACTGAAATTTTGCTAAGGGAGTAGAACTTAACTGTTGTCACCAAAAATAAAAATAAAAAAGAGAGAGATAAATATGTTAGATGATGATGGATATATTAATTCACTGGGCAGTGGGAATCCTTTTACGACAGATAGATAGATAGATAGATAGATAGATAGATAGATAGATAGATAAATGAGAGAGAATAAAACAACAAAACCCAGATGAGAAAATCCCATCTAGAAACGAAATTAACAAGAGAAATCATTAGAAGTGATTGTTTTGTGCTATAGAAGAACGTGATAAAAATCACCAAAATAAAACAGAATAAAAATAATAACAGAATGAGAAGGAAGCAAATGCTAAATCAATAATTAAACAGTGAGAAGAAAAACAACATCATTACAATACATTAGACTCAGCAAGGAAAAGACTAGATGTAAATAAAAATGACACTGCTGGAATGGAGAAAATCTTGAGCTCATCATAGTGAACGCAGAGAAAATGTAGAGTAAAGCAATCGGAAAAGAAATGGAGGATGACGATAATCCAACATAAGGATAATTGGTCCCCCTGGAGTTCCATTACAAAAGGACAGGATTGGTTCTTTTGAGACATCGTAGTGAAAAACAAAAGTCTTTGAGAGGAAGAAGTAGGTCTGCATATTGAAAGGGCACACTATGTTCCAGAAAAAGGGTGAGTCCACTTGGAGACACGTCCTGATTAAAACAGCAAATTCAAGACTTTGTCACGCTGTGAGGAAGTAAAACAACCCCCCAGCAAAAGGGAACTATGAGGTTGATCTCAGACCTGCTACAATGACCAATGTCAGAAAATGATGAACAAATTTTACAAGATTCTAAAAGAAAGAATTTGATTTTCTAAACTGTCATAGCAAGGCAATTTATTGTTGACATATAACATTGAAAGACAGATATTTGCAAACATGAAAAAAAAAAAAACACGCAGTGAAATATAATTCCCATAACCCATTTTTTAAAAGAATTTCCAATAGAGGGAACCAGCCAACCAAGAGATGAAATCAAATACAGAATTTAGGCATAAAGGGGTTGTGGTTAAAATGACTGGTGATAAATGGTGAATCCAACTAAATACAGCCTAAGAGTCAAAGTGTGAGTTTAATTGCAGAATAAAATGTACACATTATTAACATATAAAAAACTCTACAAAGCAATATAACCAGTGAAATCAGGAGGGTTGGGGAGAGAGTTAGGAATTAATACAAAGGAACTAATCTTTATAGTACATGAACAAAATGTGTAATTAAAACACTTGATTCCAACCTTATAGTATTTTTCATAATATTTATTTTAAAATTTAGAATGATCACTTAGGAAGCAATTTTTTTACAGTAGAGAAACATTAACCTGTGGCTTAGTATCACTTTTTGTTTATTAAATTTATTTTAATTCTGTTAAAAATAAGCAAAATGTATCTACAGTGTGCTAAATACAGTATGCTATCCAGAATTGGGTCTTGGAACATAAAAAAAGACAATTTTGGGAAAATCAGTAAAATCTAAAAAAATGATGAAGTTCAGTTAGAAGTAATATACCAATGCTGATTTCTTCTATATGACAAATGTACCATGGTAACATACTATGTTCTTATTAGGAGAGTCTGGGTGAAAGGTAGATGGGAATTTTCTGTGCTAACTTTGCCACTTTACAGTAAATCTAAAATAATTCCAATATAAAATGTGTCTTAAAAATATTAGACACCATATCCTTTAGTCTACATCTTTGTGAAAAACGAAGTGTAGGATAGAGTTTATCAAAATTTAACACTTGCCAAAACCAGTTTGGCTCAGTGGATAGAGCATCGGCCTTCGGACTGAAAGGTTCCAGGTTCGATTCCGGTCAAGGGCATGTATATTGGTTGCAGACACATCCCCAGTGAGGGGCGTGCCGGAGGCGGCTGATCGATGTCTCTCTCTCATTGATGTTTCTAACTCTCTATCCCTCTTCCTTCCTCTCTGTAAAAATTCAATAAAATATATATTTTAAAAAAAATTAACACTGGCAATTTCTAGCCCACTGGCTTCAGGGTAACTTGTAGCTCTTGTTTTGTATACTTTTTTGTATTATTTATAGTTAACAATAGACAAAGTGTATTTTGATTCCAAATGACATTATTTCAAATTTTTAAAGAAATCAAGTGTCATAGATGAATATAACATGAGGAATTCTTACGATAGAATTTTTATGAAAAAAATCAGAAGACACAAAATACAGTAGTCGTATTTTTATTTGTTAAAGTATGTTTATAAACAAATGACTAAAGGAACTACATTAAATTATTGCCAGCATTTGAGTCTAGATTAGTAAAGTTTCTTCTCTTCTTTATTCATTTTCAGTTTGTGTTTATTTAAACAATGAGTATACATTTATAATCACTGAAAAATAAACATGACCATTTTCCTGTTACTCAGTGAAGTCAAAACTGGCAGTTGGTGAGTCCACTGGAAAAGTTAATTAAAGCAGTGAATCATAAAACGTGATACATACATACCTTAAAGATTTAATTTTAACCTGAAACATATGGATGCTCATTCACTTGCCACTCTTTTGATGTTGAGCCAAGGACCCTTTCTTTGTGTCGATGTCTGCTGATCTGAGTTCCACGCGGTCTTTCTTTCAAAAACCACCCATAATGCATCATCCAGAAGCTCCAGGTTTGGAGGTTTGGTTCCTGGAAGGCAGAATGAGACCCTGAAGACACTTACAAAACAATTTGTCCACAGTTTTGCTCTCTCCCCTTTTCTTAGGTGTGTTTTTTTGAAAGTTATTGTAGCAACCTGTCAATACCAAAGTTTTCATCAGTTTACATCACAGTTCTGTAAATAGAAAGCATATAATGTTTGCACCAACAGCTGCCAGCACAACCAGCATAAATAAGTTTGGGAACATAGATGGCTAATTCTTGGTTATCACAACCGGGGGGCATGCAAGTTAGGGGGGCTTTCTAGAAAGTATAGAAAGTAGCCTTAGCTTCCAGCAATGTGATGCTGTGGACATCCAGGGGAGCTTTTACTCAGGAAACAGAGTTTTACCTTACTCAGAAAATTGATGGAGAAAGTTATGAGGTTTCTGTAGATACGCATGAAAAATGGCAGAGCTGTGGAAGGTGGTGCTCAGTGGTTAGAATGTTCCTTGGCACACTGAAGGGTCGTGGGTTCAATTCCCGGTCAAAGGCGCATAACTGGGTTGCAGATTCAATCCTCAGCTCCAGTCGGAGCAGGTGCGGGAGGCAACCAGTTGATGTGTCTATGGGGTTAATGACTCAGTAAGTAAAGATGCGTCAGTGCTCAAAGAAGGCACCTGAAAAATTGTCATCGACATCTGCCAATGCAGAAGAGCTTTGCTTCCATAATATCTGATGACACCTCTTTGTTTTTCTGGGTCAAATCATCAGCTGTGCAGAAGTAATGTGAGCGCTAGGCCATATACCTCTGTCTTAGGTACAGTGGCACCTTGAGATACGAGTTTAATTCATTCCGTAACCTTGAGGCGTGGGAAACAGACGCTCGAGTCGCGGTAAACTGGTGGGTCATGTGCAGCCGGCCGATCTGCGCGATGACTCCTATCTCAAATGTTGCTCGTATTTCAAAGCAAAAATCGCTCGCTCCACGGCTCGTATCTCAAAAATCGCGTATGTTAGGGCACTCGTATCTCGAGGTACCACTGTATTTAGAATAATGTGTCTCCATCTTCCTAGCTGCGGCCTGTCCCACGAGAATCCTGTTCATCTTGGGACCGCCCACATTGCAGGTGTCTTCCATTTCACACGTTCTGTCTGTGGTGCCGACTGATGATATTATCCAGAAGGTGTGGAGTGGGAGTCTGACCCCTTTGTTAAATACCATGTCAACTCCCCTAGGTTTTCTCTACATGTGCAGTTCTTAGCTCTTCTGCATCACAAGTTCCTTCTCTCTCTCCATCCCTCCCTCCTCCCCTCTCTCTCTCTTTTTCTATAAATCCTCACCCAAAAATATTTTTTTTTTCATTGAGTTTTAGAGAGAGTGGAAGGGAGAAAGACAGAAACATCAATGTGAGAGAGATACATTGATTAGTTGCCTCCTGCACGCACCTCGACGAGGGCCAGGGAACCTGCAACCAAGGTACGTGCCCTGGATCAGAATCGAACCCGGGACCCTTCAGTCCATGGGCTGACACTCTACCCACTGAGCCAAACCGGCTCAGGCCATCAGATCCTCTTGTAAACGTAGCCTGGGGGTAGACACTTCTTTCCACCCACCCAGGCTGCGTCTGATCCCCAGCCAGCCCCGCCTCATGCTGGACTCGCACTCACAGCCTCCTGGCTGAGCCTGCCTCCCGCTCCTGTTCCCTGTTCTCCTCCCAGCATTCAGAGCGACCCTTGAAAAATGGGAGTTAGCTCATGTCACACTCTGCCCACCAGCTCTCCCCTCGCCTCTGGCTCCCCACCTCCCTCCCAGTCACCACCTGAACCCTTAGAATCACTTAGGAGGGTGGTCCCTGCTGACCGAACCCACTCTCCCCCTACCTCTCTGTTCCCCGGGCACCCAGGTCTGCTTGCTCCTGAGAGCTTTGTACTGTGTTTATCCTCTGCCCCCGCCCTAGAAAACTCTCCCCCAGACACCACTGAGCAGCCCCCCGCTTCCTTTCGCTCCACACAGCCCCCACATCTCAGAAGCCAGTGATCCCTCCACCCTCCACCCTCCACTCTCCATCCGATGCTTTTGCTCATTCGTTTATTCTCTGTCTCCCCTGCTAGGATGCAGGGAGGCGGGGTTAGGGGCTCTCTCTGGCTCACTCTCGGGTCTGTTATTTAGTCCTCACCAGGACCGCATAGGGTAGGGGCTGTTCTTACGTCGATTCCCAGATCAGAAATGGGACGCACTGGGGCCTGGGTAACCGGCTCCATGTGACTGAACCATCGGGATGCAAACCCAGGTGGTCTAACCTCACAGCGGGTGCCATGAGTCACCATAAATAAATGACAGTTGTCAATCATCTCTCCTCGTGCTAGTGTCCTTCAGCCAATCCTGCGTGAGGATAAACAGCTGTTCCCTTTTCTATTCGCTAGGAAGAGCAGGAAAAAGGCCTTAGCCAGTATCCTATTGTATGAAGCATATTAGCTGAACGGGTCATAAACATCCCGCGAGGCCTGGAGGAAAAGAATTAAAAGCAAAGACTACCTAGTTGAGCTGCTTTCCGAAGGGTTAAAAGCTACCGATTTTCCAAAGGGGAAACTCCTGTGTCCTAATTTATGCATATCTGTCTATCAACTGTCAGGAGGAATGCGAGAGGTCAGCTCCGACTGCACCAATAGGTGTTTCATAAGCTAAATGGTGATCGAGAATTAGATCAGCCAAAACGCCGACCCAGCGATGGAAATGGATCCGCACTTTCAGCGGGCCGTGCCTCACAGGATATAAATTATAACCACTTCAAGATCTAGTAGGTGTTCACTCAAGTTTCTCTGTGGGTTTTCATGGCCCCGCGTCTATTGTGTTTGAAGTGAAAGTTAATAAAAGTCCAGAAACAAACCTGAAAACGTATTGGTACCCAGAGATTAATCCAAGAGCTTTTTTAGGGAAAGCGCCTTCCACCTTGAACGGCTTTGGAAGAAGGAACGAGGAGCGTCGTCGGTGCACATCTGGCCGTCAGGAAGGCTCCGGTGCAGAATGGGGGCGCGCTCGGGGCTCGCCCACCTTCTCCCGCGGGAGAGACGCCGGCTGCTCTCCGTCACCGGCTCTCGGCAGCAGCGCCAAGCACAGCGTGAGTGTCCCTCGCTCCACCAGCGAGACTCCTCGGCCCGAGGCCCGTCTGCAGAATCACTCTCCCGGCAGGCACAGTCAGGCCCGCGGAGGTACAAGGCGGGAAGCATCTGAGTTGACCTTGAGGGCCTGGAGGACATCAGCAGGTTGTGACAATTGCCAAGGTCACATCAGCCACAAGCAACAACGCGCCTCCCTGAGTTCTGACCAACTTCCCCCCACCCCCCAAAAAACAATCACTTATGGAAAGTATTGAGTAGCATCAATGACACCAGGCTCGCTGGCTGACTTCACTAGAAACTCGAGGGAAACCAGAGCGGAGTCCTGGTCTGGGGCCCTAACGGCTCTTAGGTGAGCCCAATGGGAGTGGCTGGGGCCCCACAGGGACCTCCACTGCAAGTAAAGAGACATTAGAGTTGAACCAGGGCGGCCTTCGCTGGTTTGGCTCAGTGGATAGAGCTGTGGACTGAAGGGTCCTGGGTTTGATTCCAGTCAAGGGCACATGCAGGTTGCAGGAGGCTCCATCCCCAATGAGGGGCGTGCAGGAGGCAGCCGATCAGTGATTCTACCCATCATTGATGTTTCTATCTCTTTCCCCCACTCCTTTCCTCTCTGAAATCTCTCTCTCTCTCTCTCTCTCTCTCTCTATATATATATATATATATATATATATATATATATATATATGTGTGTGTGTGTGTGTGTGTGTGTGTGTGTGTGTATGTGTGTATATATATATATATATATATACACACACACATATATATACATATACATATATATACATATATATACACACTCACACACACACACACACACACAATGTGACTCTTCCGCACTGGTTCAAATTTTATATATATATAAAATATGGGCAAAATTATAAATATATATTTTAAAAAATTGAACCAGTGCAGAAGAGTCATATTGTACCATGGGATTAGGCAGGTAACCCCAACAATTTTCACTTCATTCTTTCCCAATATATAACAAATGTTCCAACCTGACAGGACATTTAAAACCTCCCAATGCAGTATTATGGGGACACAAAGGCAGCACAGCAGGGATGGATGAAAGAGGGCTACTAAGTAAGAGGTCAGCTTTGGAGTTCCACAGTCAAGTTCGTTTATAGTCACCTAATTCAGAAAGAATCCCCAATCACAATTCCTTGAACCCAACACGGGGTTGATTTCAGTTGGAGGGAACTCAAGGTATAGCTGGACAATCAGTGAGTCTATGGAATTTCGCCCCTATTTAAAATAGAGTGAAAGAAACTCAGAACTTGATGTGTGTGTGGGGGCGGGGACTCCATTTAAAATCTGGGTGACATTCTGAAGTCATTACATAGGGCTCAGAATCAGATTCCACTCCAACCGACTCTGTGAACCCTGGCGAGAGGGGGCCTGGCTCAGCTGGCCTTCCCACCAATCCCGTTCCCACCAGTTACCACGTGACAGAAGGCGTGGCACTGCCACCTGGATCCTGAGGCTGAAACCAGCACGAAGGAAAGCCTGGCTTGCGGACATTTACTGTGCATCGTGCCATGTCTCCTTGACCCACTCTCTTTCATGCTTCACCCACAGCGGAGGCCCACATGCCCACTGCAATGTCCCAGGCGTGGCCAGGAAGGCTGCCGAGGCACCCACGGGCACAATCCAGAAGTAGGGGGGACCTCATGTCCCTGAGAGCAATCCTGAACCAACAGACATGGGGATCTGTGACTAAATGGCCTTGTCTCCCCTGTCCCCCACTTGGGAAAATTCTGTAGGAATCCTGAATTCTGCCTGGCTCTTCCGAGGAGCCTGCAGGACTTGGCTGGCAGGTCTGTAAGAAGGAATCTCTGAAAGGTCGGGGACCTTGCCGAAGGCAGCTGCGTCTGCCTTGATTTTTCCAATCAAGTCTGAGCCCCCAGGTGTTTTCCTGGAATCTTTATGTTCAGTCTTTAGATGTCCTTGCTTCAAGGACAGGGCATGTGTCTTCTCAAGGTTGCTCACCCTGCTGACAGCTTCTAATCATTAATTTTAGTTCAAGCTGTCGTTACAATAAAAGCCTAAGGAAGCAGCGAACGGGGCTATTTGGTTCCTATAGCCAAGCAGCCCCTTAGCCCTCTCTTTCACAGAAACGTGTGTCCGAGTCTTTATTCATCCATCGCTCAGGGTCTGCTGGAAGGTGGTGCCCGTGTGAGGAGGCAGCATGGCCAATGGCTGTGACTGCCTCTGGGTGCTCTCTCTCAGCCAGCCCTCGGGCCCGGACAGGACCAGGGGTTAACGCCTCAGGAATTGGCCTTCATGCCAATCCAGAGGGGATTGGAGGATAAATACCCAGCTTCCTCACTCCTTAGATGGGACAGCTCTGAGATACCACTGATCCCTGGGGCAGCCTGCCTGGCCATATGCCATTCAGGGGCCTCCTCCCACCCTGTGTCACCCCCTCTTCCCCTGGCCAGGCTTCCTGGGATGGTCTCCCCCCTAAACTCCTGGTGGGCAAACCAGGGTCCACTTCTGAAGGCAACCGAGTGAAGACAGGACCCTTCCTTAGTAGTTCACCCTCCTTTCCAGCAAATGGCACATCCCACCGGCCTTCTATGGCCAGGCCTGCCGAAAGCAGCTGCAGGGAGGGGGCACACCATCTCCCCAAATCACAGCTCTGAGAACCCCGTGGTGCCCGGCTCTGGAATCACCCAGCGGCCTGCAGCCAGTGGGGGTGACAATCAAACTCCCCCCCAGCAGAATTTTCAAAGGGGAAGTGTCTCATGGACAATTCAGGGGGCTCACGTTGGCGATTTCACTCTTCCTTCCCAATGCAGCTCGTGATGGTGTGACTCTCCCAGACACAGGAGACAGCCCCCACAGGTGTAAGAACCGCACACACCTCTTCTGCCGTCAACGTTTTCACCGCGCGCCACTTGCCTCAGAGCCGGGTCGTCTTGTATTATGATCCGACAGTAATCTCTTCCGAGGTTCTCTCTCCGTTTTGCTACATTTATCTAGCGTGCCAGCTTCACACTCCCACAGTAACCATATGGGGAAAAGCCACAAAAGCTGTTAAGTACATTTAATTACTGTTTTGATGAGCTCATATTTTAATTATGTTTATTGATTCTGTGTATATTGAAATAGTTTTCACATTTCCAGGAAAAAGAGACAACGGCATCAATATGCAGCAATTACTGAGCATTTGATGATGGCTGCGTGTAATTAAAACTTTCATAAACTATTTTTGAAGAATATCCCTCCTCCCACCCACCCCCCCCTTAATCCCGCCAGTGGCGATTAGCTAGGTTTCTCCCTGGGTTGAGGTAAGCGTTGGTTTTTCTTCTCCGTGGCAGGAAAATAAGAGTTCAGGGCGAAATATGTTTACAGTCAAATATTTCTGACTTCAAATGTCTCCCTTCCAAAACAGCAGAACGCGCAGATTGTACCTTCCCCGAATTGCTAAAACACCGCTAACAATGATAAAACACAAATTTAAACTTCCTAACAATTCCACGCTGCCAACTCAGAGCTCACTCCAACTGTCAGCCGTACATATGTTGTTGCTAAGTGACAGGTTTTTAAAAAAGAAGAAAGAAAAAAAGAAATCTTAACTCTGCGGTGTCTGCCTCCTCGTGTGGGTTAACATGTTTCACAGTTCTTAGGAGCTTTTTACTTGGGAAAAAAAAAATGAAACTGCATAAGCCCAAACCCCATGTTTGCTCAGAGAAGGAAATTAGTCCCATTTTCATTTTATCGCTCTCGGTCTGTCCAGGAGAAAATGAAGCAAAAAAAAAAAAAAAAAAAAAAAATAGGGAGTTGTCTCTTTGAAAAGCGAGACCAGCCGAGACCGGTTTGGCTCAGTGGATAGAGCGTCGGCCTGCAGACTGAGAGGTCCCAGGTTCGATTCTGGTCAAGGGCATGTACCTTAGTTGTGGGCACATCTCCAGTGTGGGGTGTGCAAAAGGTGGCTGTTCGATGTCTCTCTCTCATCGATGTTTCTAGCTCTCTATCCCTCTCCCTTCCTCTCTGTAAAAAAATCAATAAAATATATTTAAAAAAAAAGAAAGGAAGAAAAGAAAAGTGAGGCCAGCCCCTCTGTCTAGGAATAAATGTTTCTAGCTAAAAAAAAAAAAAAAAAAAAAGGCCTTTGGGTCAGAGGTCAACCCCTCGTCACCTTCATGAGCATCCCCTGGAGCTTTGGAAAGTCAGATTCTTGCCCCCTCCCGGGCCTCTGAATCCACCTCTAGAGCTGCAGTCCTGAAGGTCAAACACATTGCCACGTTAGACACATGCTCTCGAATGTTGAGAATCATTGACCTAAAAGGCTTCCAGTCATCTTAACTTTCTCATTCTAAAGTAGACCTTTAACTGTCTGCTCCCCAACATCCTGGCATTGAACTACCTGTGGACAGATCGTCCCCGGAGACAGTTGCGTAGGGCACCTTCATTCCTCCCAAAAGGGGCTCAGTCTACCTCTGCCCCCCAACCCCCAACTAGGAACTCACCCCAGAAAGAAATTGTATGTGTCCCAACCCCACCAAAAAGCCTAGGGCTGTCGTAGCAAATTTCTTGTGAAGCTAAACGCTTTCTCTCACGGTTCTGAGGGTAGAAGTCTGAAGTTAGGGTATCAGCGAGGTGGCTCCTTCCAGAGCCTCTGGGGGAGTCTGCTCCAGGCCTCTGCCAGCTGTTGGCAATTCTTGGTTTGTAGACAGGCCACTCCAATACCTGTCTCCGTGGTTCGTGGCGTTCTCCTGGTGTCCTCACGGAAGTATATCCGTCCGAATTTCTCTCTTCTTACAAAGACGCCCGTGATTGGTGAGAGCCACCTTGATCCAGGACAGCAGGTCCTGGAATGTGTCTCCTTCACATCGTTTCATTATCATTCTGATGAGCTGCTGTAGGAACCTAACTCTTGCTTATATCAGTTAGTCCGGGGTAAAATTGCTTTTGTTGCAGACATTTCCTTAAAGTCACAGAACCCATCAATGACGTTGAGTATAACCCCATCTGACCTCGATCACATCTGCAAAGACCCTGTTTCCAAATAATATCATGTTCCTAAGCACCAGGGTAAGGATTTGAATGAACAGTGGGGGAGGGGGACTCACTATTCATCCCACAACGAGGGATGTTCACAGGAGATTGGTTGGTGAATGCGTCTTCTACCCGCTCTTCTCAAGTCCCCAGTATTCCACGTTTTGTCTTCAGACACAGCTAGTCCATTAACAACTGCCCAGCCAGATCCTGTTGCTTTGGGACCACAGAAATGCTCTCCTGAGTTGAGTTTTAGTCAATTCCCACTAGTCCTTGGGGGGAGTGGGTACTGGAGGAGGGGAGCACCAGTCCGAGTGTGGTCTGTAGATGGGTGTCAACCCATCTCAAGACAGTTACAATATAACTATATATATGTATATATATATATATATATATATATATATATATATACATATACATATACATATACATATATGTACATATATACACACACACACGTATATATGTATTATATATATATACATACACACAAACATATATATATATTAATTATTAAAATTTTCAAAAATAAGAGGTATAACAAACCCTCATATATCCATCATTAAAATTAAAAAATTATCAGCACTTTGCTAATATCATTTACCTATTCCCCCGCCCCTTATTTTTGTTTTCTTTTTGCTTGTATATTTTAATGTAAATCTCAGACACTTCATAGTGTTACTGGTATATATACCACTATCATCCCTAAACATTAATAATTTCCTAAGAACCATATTCAAAACTTGCAAAACAAAAATTGATTTTGTAGTTGGACTATACAGAGTACACATGTCGCATTTGGTAGTTACGGCTCTTAAATCCCTTTTGTTCTGTGATAGTCTCTCCTCTCTGGGAAACAGGCAAAAAAATAAAAAAGAAAGAAAGAAAGAAAGAAAGAAAGAAAGAAAGAAAGAAAGAAAGAAAGAAAGAAAGAAAGAAAGAAAGAAAGAAAATGTTGTAACCACAATGTGGACCAAACAAAATGCAACTTCGGTTGGGTTAGTGCCAAAGGCTGCCATTTTAGTCTCTGGGGTAGTCCCTTGGGACCCAGATTTTTGCATTCAATTTTTCTCCTCTGTTCATTTCTGATTTTTAAATTTGATTTTTAGGTGACCAGTTCATTGTGTGTGTTTTTGCTAACAGTGCTCAATTCTTCAACAGGATAATTTGGGATATAAATAAATTAAATCACATTCATAAATAATAGAAACTCAACATACTCTTTCCAACTGTGCTTTGAGACCAAGTTAGCAGTCAGTTGAATCCCCATGGTTAAAATTTAGAGATAGTAACCAGATTTTGGCATTTGGCACTTGCATGAATTCAGGCCTGTGTTTGATAATAAAATTCTACTGAAAGCCACAGAGTTGGGGTTAAGGAGCAAACATCTCATTTATTGAAAATCTTCATAGAGTATTAAACAGAAAAATCAAAACAATGAAATCAAAACAAAACAAAAGCAAGAAAAGACTTTTCAGTAACGCTTCCCTGATGCTTTTTTTTTCTTTAAAGATTCTTATTGATTTTTAGAGAGAAAAGGAGGAGAGGACGAGAGAGAATCATTGATGTGAGAGGGAAACGTGAGTCAGCTGCCTCTGATTAGCTGACTCTGGGCACGGGAAAGGGAAACATGGGCATGTGCCTTGACCAGAATCGAACTGACAGCCTTTCTATGCAAAAGATGATGGTGCCACTGAGACTGGTTTGGCTCAGTGGATAGAGCGTCGGCCTGCGGACTGAAAGGTCCCCAGTTTGATTCCTGTCAGGGGCATGTACCTTGCTTGCGGGCTCATCTCTAGTGTGGGATGTGCAGGAGGCGACTGATCAATGTCTCTCTCTCATCGATGTTTCTGACTTTCTATCCCTCTCCCTTCCTCCCTGTGAAAAATCAATTTAAAAATATATATTGTTTTAAAGGTGATGATGCCCAACCAACTGAAAACCCCTGGCCAGGGCTCCGTTGCTTCCTGTTTTGAGGGCTGAGAGATTGCCAAGCCAAGTGAGAACACATTTTGCTGGAGGGCTGACCGCTGTGGTAAACTGAGGGAAAGTTTTCTTTATAGAAAGATGGGTCACTTTCTTCCTCTCAGGATTCATAGGTGACAGATCTACACATGATTGCAGCTTATAGTTTGCTCATGAGGGAAGAACAATGAACACAGGCATTGTTTTGACCACCAGCACTCATTGGCCTCCTGCTCTGTGCTCATTCTAGGTTTGGTGAGGGATTTGAAAAGCAAGAGGTAATTTCTGCTGTCCAGGAATTGACCATCCAGTTGAAGAGTAGAAAGTAGCACATGGAGAGCGAGCATTGGCTGGGGAGGTGATTGGTTAGACAACATGCCTATTTGCCTCTCTAGCTTCATCTCCCATTTCCTGTTTTCCGTTCCTGAGACACGTAAGTGCACACACACCTTAAATTTCCTGAAATTCCTCCTCCACAAATTCTTGTGCTTTCCACTTTCTGGATAGTTGACCAGTAGTACCATGTAAGAAACCAAACCACCTTTGGACCCTAACAGTCCTGAGTTTGAATTTGCATCATTTGTGGGCTGTGTGACTTCAGGTTGATTTACTTAGGATTCTCTCAGCCTCAATTGACCAATGTACAGAATGTGAATAAAAATAATACCCACTCTCAGAGTTGATGAGATTGGACATTTGTAATGTGTCTGCTCTGTGGCCACTTGTGACCCTCAACCCGGTAGCTTATTTGATACCACTGGGCTGATTTTATCAGCGCCCCCTCCCCCATTCACTCAGATCTCTGGACGAAAGTTCAGGAATGTAGCCTGAAAATGAACGAGGGAGGGTCCCAGTCCTGAGGAGACAGAGCAGGTGACCAAATCAGGGAACAAGAAGTAAGCCGAGATGTCAGGCTGGGCATGGGTTCAGAACCAGGAAAACCAGCTGGGTGCCAGCGCCCCAGCCCCAGGTGCCGGTTTCTCACTCTCCTGGCCTCCTGGCTCCTTCCTCTCCCTCATCCATCACCCCCAAGCCCAGATGGGGCCATTTACGGCTCGCCAGCGCAACCTCCGCCAGCAAACCACGCTCGCTCCGGCCCTGACTTAGGCTGTTGACAGCCATTGACTTTGCCACTTGACTCCAGCTCTTTAAAAGTCCAATCTCATAACAGAATGTTGTGATCCCAGTGGCATCTGCGAGGCACGGCTGCTGGTGCCTAATCAGGCACAGACCGGCTCAACGTGCACGTCAGGGATCCTGTTCCACATTTTCTGAAAGTTTCCTGAACACCAGCAGTCCGAAGAGCACCAGGCAGCAACATTGAAAGGCTCGAGGGTAGAGACAGAGATGGGAGGTGACAGGGGACTCAACCAAGAAACTGAACACATGCTGAACAGCTATGCTGAGCTCAGAGACTACCTACGACCCTCTCCCCTAAGAGACACCTTTGCTTCCTATGTACCACCATGTATCCTAGATGCAGCCAACACCGTAGAGACAGCTAACCATGCCAGGCAACTCAACTCTTCTTCTGTGAGCTGGCTCCGAGAGCCTTCTCTCTGGTAATGGCTAGCTCACTTGTGCTCAGACATACGGGGCCTCCTTCAGAAGTGACGAAGTCGTGAGAAACAGAACCCAGGGGACCGCTGGCACAGGACTCTGTTTGGATGCTGCTGCTTGAACTTGGACATAGAGCAGCATGAGCATTTGAGACCCAAGAGAACCAGGGGTCTCGGTGTGGCTCAGCCTTCTGTCTTTCTTTCTAAGGTCATTGTCATCCCCCAAGGGATCCAGTCAGGGCCAAGTTTGGTCCAAGAGCCAGCTTTCCCCAGTTTTCCCCAGTGCACAACTGGCCAGCATCCGTCATGCAAATCTAGTCTACTCATCAGAAAGGGACCCAGCGCTCGGAGAAGCGCTCCTCACATTACTGGACGATTTTCTATAATAAGTACAGCAGCTGCTATTTACTGAGGACATAATATATGCCAAGCCCAGTACTAAGAGCTTTACATCATTGTAGTTAAGTCTAATGGCAGGACCATATTATATTATAATATGTTATATTCAAGAAAGAGCTGTTATTAACATATTACAGATGAGAAAGCCAAGTTCACGGAGGTTAAGTAAAGGACACGGTTAATAAGAGGGGGTGTTGGAGATTCAAAATATACTCTCAATTCCCTTGAAGAAGTTAGCCCGAGTGCATTCTATCTCTTGCATCACGCACGAGGCGTGGCTTCACCAGCTTGGAGTTTCCCAAAGTGGGCATGCGCATGTCCTCCAAAATGACGTAGCAGGAAGACCTTAAGCCCATGAGGCCATGGAAGAGCTCAGTCCCCTGGGACGTTCCACCAGGTCTGTGTGTCACCCAAAGCAGGTTCCTCACAGTCACCCGGCCTCCTGTTCCAGCACCTTGCCCTTGCTTCTGCTCCTCGTGACTTTGTCACCACTCGCTGGGGGTTAGTTGTCTCTGCCAATGACTGCCCCAAACACCATGGCTTTGGGGCAAGTGTCCTACTCTCCCTTTCCCTGTTCTGGCCAAGTGTAACCCAGGCTATGTTCCACTGACCCGTTAGTCTCATTTCAATATTTTTGCCGAATGGAGACAGGATCCACGTACATCTGGTACCCCACACACAGTCTCTCACAGAGAATCAGGCTGGGGCTCCAGGAAGAATGGCTGGTGAGAGGAAAGCTGATCGTGGGAAGTGAGCTTTGGGCTGATTTTCAAAATGGATACTGGGCTTCCTCGCTGCTGAGACTGGGAGACAGAAAGGGTCCACTCACTGCCTCCAAAGCTCACTCCAGAGTCAGTGTCATGAGAATCTCTGCCCTGCATGACCTCTCCTCCTAGTTGTCTGATGCTACAGAACTGCATCCTCGGTCTCTTTCCTCTGTCATTCTGTTCTCGTCTTTCATTTCTCAGTTCTTTCTTAAACTCTCCCACCCTGTGGTATATTTCCACATCATCCTCTGGAGTCATTCCTTGCATTCTTGTTTTCAGAATCACCCCTGGGATTTAGACACTCACTCATTTCAGGTGCCTGGCACATTTGAGACGTGATCCCTCTCTATTGTAATATGCCTGGGCTTGCGCGCTCTGTATGATTAATCAAGTCCTGACCTCAGCCGTGCAGGCCTGTTCCAGACTTTTATAAGATGCCTGGGAGTTCCAGCGCTAGTCGGAGGAAGATATAAATAGGAATTGTTCATTTAAAAGTCCTCCCAGGTGTTGAAAAGCAATCACCCGGTAACACCGAGGTACAGTATTAATATTTTTTCCAGAAAGACTCTATTTCTACTTGCAGATTTGCAGATTTAGTACTTTGCAAAGCCGCATGGAAGTCTTCATATGCACATCAATCAACACTTATCTTTCAAACAGCCTCCTGGACCTGGGTCAGTGGAAAATTAATTTCATAATAGAACCACAGCTTTCTTCTTGGGAATTTGAGATGTTTGTTCATTGCCAAGAGCACAGGGCAATAAAAGATAGACCCTCGTGTAACAGATCCTACTTCATAACTTGAGATCAGGGTAATCCTTGAGAGTTTGGGAAAACATTTCCAAACCAGTGGAGCTGAGGGCCACCATAGTACGTCCTTCTTTGAGTGATTGCCCCGGGCAATGGCATAGCAAC
>PVJN01043214.1:0-17911 GCA_004026805.1 Lasiurus borealis | reverse complement strand
TTTTTTTTTTTTTAAGAAATAAAACTTTGGAAAAGTTTTGGTTTCTCCCTTAGCCTGAACTGAAATAGCACATCCAGGTTTAGCTCTTGTAGTCCTTCGGTTCTGGAAGCTGTGAGTTGCACTTGCTGGTTTCCTCTTTGAGCTCTCTTCCAGCTCTAAAACCCACAACGTTTATATTTGCAAACCTAAGCCATGCAATCCTCCTTTTCGAAGTTGCTGGCCTGAGTCATTTTCTAACATATCTTTAGCCCCATGTGGAATATGATTTTTTTTTTTTTTTTACTCTGGAGTGAAGGTAACTAGGAGAAAATGTTACACGTCAATCAAATATGTTAGGGGACCCAAGGAATTGTAGCTATGTGTACTATTCCAGTTGGAACTACCAACTGTCCTGAAATCAGAAAGGGCTTTAAGCCATGTCAAGATCAGCATTTTGATATGAAAAATATGCTTAATATTATATTTTGATACGAAAGGTACCTTAAAGTTTGATAGATCACATGAATGTTTATTTTGCACACTCACTAAAATTATCAGACAGAGAAGAGAGGAATTTCTTGGGTGTTTGCATAGCTTTTGGAATAAATATAGAATAACATTCTTCAAGATTTTAGTAATGCTAAAAATTATTACTATTTTTAAGAAGAAGAAGGAGAAAATTGGCTATGATAAACATCTCAGCACAATTTTTTCTTGGATGATCAGACTATGGCCAGATGCTCAGCACCGTTGAAAGTAAATTTTTAAAATTTCACTATTGATAGTTATTGCATAGGAACAAATTGATTGTTAAAGAATTTCATTAACCTTATACAATTTTTAAAACCCCCATCAGTAAAGTCAAGTTTAGCAGTTACCACTGTTACTTTCAACATGATACATCTTGGAGACTCTGAGAAGTTTGAAAAATCCCTAAACTTTAATGATAATTGGGCTGGCCTGACCAAGCCCTTTATGACTAGATATTAGAATGTCAGAGGGCAAGAGGGGACTTCACAGTCATCCTTTTAAGATGAGAATCCTGTAGTCACCTGGCCTGAGTGAACCACCTTGCCTAATCTTCTGGTCCCAGGAAATTTCTTTCCATTGCCATGCTTTCTTCTACTCCCAATGCATGAAGTACGACTGGGCTATAAGCCCGGTTTATTGGATTAATTTGTACATCTATAGGCACTTAACAATGCTCTTCAGTTAGTGTGTAACAAACTTGCAGTTTGGGATACTCACTGTTCTTCAGCAGAAATTATTCTGATGGTTATTCCTTGAAATATATGTGCATGGAGACACGTACGTAGAAGAGGGATGTTGCGTTGCCTTTGCATAACCCGATGTACTGTGGTTGATAAGGAGTTGGAAGATAACTGGGGTGATGTTGCACCCCTTCCTCTTTACTTTCATAGTACTCACCACCGATTTCACTCTCTTGACTATTGCAGGCTTCACTTGCTTTCCACTGTTTGTTATCTGTCTTCCCCACTACAGCTCTTTGGAGAATAAGGAGATTTTTTCTTTAAATTTCTCAGTCCTTTGCCCAATTAGCAGCACATGGTAGACTTTTTTTTAAAAATATATATATATTTTGATTTCAGAGAGGAAGGGAGAGGTAGAGAGAGATAGAAACATCAATGATGAGAGAGAATTATTGGTCGGTGTCTTCTGCATGCCCCACACTGGGGATTGAGCCCACAGCCCGGGCATGTGCCCTGACCAGTAATTGAACCTTGACCTTCTAGTTCATAGGTCAATGTTTAAACACTGAGCCATGCCAGCCGGGCCACATGGTAGACTTTTAACACATTTTGAATCAATGACTGCTTTTGGAACCATGCAGGCAGCTAAATATTTTCATTGGTATTCAAGAGATGAAATTTGTCTTTGAAAATTTTCTCTCAGGACTGAGTGTTCCAAAATGCTCAGATTGGTAAGAAATTATAAATCCATTGTGGCTTTCAAGGTATCACTTGACAGCAAACTTCAACTGTCTAGGGATTACTAATCCTTGCTATGTAGGAAGATCTAATCAGTAGGAGAGGTAGCTGAGCAACAGAAAACAAATGTGGAAGTTTGGGAACTGTTAGCATTTTTTATAAAGACTGGATTCTGGGCTGAGTCAGAAGAAATTTCAGTCATATGATGAAGATGTTGATTGTTCTTCTTGCATAGCAAGGTTTGGTGACTTTTCAGAATGAATTACACAAAATGTTTATTTCCTCAGGAAAGGGTGATAGCAGGTGAAATTGAGAGTAATTCATATAAAACTATTACATGCATATAAAATGGCAAAAAGAGCAATGAAATCATTCAGGTAAAAGGGAAAAATATAAGTAAAGACCAGAGGGAATTAAGAGTGGGAACGAAGCCCAGCTGGTGTGGCTTAGTGGTTGAACATGGATCCATGAACTAGGAGATCATTGATCCCCAGTAGGGAGCGTGCAGGAGCCAGCTGATCAATGATTCTCATCATTGATGTTTCTATCTCTCCCTCTCCATTCCTCTCTCAAACCAATAAAAATATATTAAAACAAAAACAAAAACAGTGGGAACACAGAGTTCTAGGGAAAAGAAAAGTGACTCAGCAGAACCTAAAACACATCTGGCAGGGTATAGTTAGTCATGGAAAATTTGGCAGTCATGATTATGCATTTTATAAAAATAATTATATGCTAGTTCAACTGCTAACATTTAGGCCAAAATTAAATAGTTGAAAGCCCATACAATGAAATCTATTATCCTGGTCATTCAAAATCCTTCTATTAAAGTTTAAAGAAAACTTTGCCAAATAAGCGATCACATAGCACCAGTATTCTGAAAAATATAATTTTAGAGAAAAAATCTTCCAGGTAAAATTAGGTAAGGGTTAGTATTTTCAGCACACATCTATATAAATATAGGGCTTATCAAACTACTTGTCACTTTCATTTTGATAACAGTGAATATTATTTTTTATTCTCTACATGCAATAGTGACAAAATAAGTAAAAACATAAATGAAAATTGTGGATATTGTTAGTTAAGAATTAATAAATTTTGTTCTATACAAATAAAAAAAATAAGATGTAAGTGTCATGGTTAGTCCATCAACAGGTATCTTTAACTCAGAGCTTGAAGTACATGGACTTTATCAATTTGAAAGTATTGATTAACTCTCTAAGTTTTGCACATGGAAAAAAAACCTCAATACAGAAAGATGACTATAAAAAAGCAAGTCTAACAAAAAGATAACTAAGCATGAGATTCCTCAGATAAAGATAAAAATATTAGTGCAATAACCAAATTAAAAGCTTTGTATAGCATGTTTCATTCTTTTTTACATTATTTATTTTTTGACACAAAATAGAATAATTCACAAATGCTCCAAAATTTAGCCTATTACTCATTCAGTCACTTGCTACCTATAATAGATAATAGCTCATCCTATTATACTAGTTCCTTTATCAGAGCTTTCAAGCCAGGAAGTAATTCCTTGTTAAAGGAAGTTATTTCCACACCGGAAGCATGTTAATAATGTTTGGCTAGTTGTAATTGCCATCCTAAACCATTACCATTTAAGTAATGATATTATAACAGCTTACAGTTTTAAATCAGCTACAAATAAACCACAAAATGACTCATATTCTCTGTCATAAGGGAAGTAAAGGGAGATATACTATAGAGTGTGCTTGTGTTACAGCAACAGTGATTGGGATTTTCAGAACTTTATAAACTTTATGGACAGCTGTTAAAATGACCAAATTGAAAGGATTGGTCTTTAGCCTCAACCTTAATCTTAAGAATAACATTTATTTTAGAGCTTCTATCTTTATGAATTTGTTACCTAAGATCCTGCTTTATACAGGTTAATAAATATTTATTGAGGGATTACTATGTGTAAATGGCAATGCACCAGGAACTATTTTATGAGTTCCTTTTCTAAAACAACTTGGAAACTAGTCAGGAAGCTGAGACAAATATGTAAGCTTCCAGGGGAAAAGGCAGTGTAAATGAAGTGGGACATGTTCTCTAGACAAATGTGTAAGCTTCCAGGGGAAAGGGCAGTGTAAATGAAGTGAGACATGTACCTGGCACATATTAGGTTATCTATATCCATAAAACTTTGTTTAAAGATATAAAAGGTATTTAGGACTTCAGAGGGGAGGGTTCACTTTTCAGTGGGATAATGAAAGAAGGTTCTCTCGAGGATAGCAGTGTCTGAGCCAGACCACAGAGGGACGCAGAGCAGGAAGGGGTGAGGGCTGGGTGTGAGCAGAGAGGGGCCATGGGTAATGAGTTTAGAAAGCAGGGGTCTTGTAGATGAGAAGTGTGGCTGGAAGCTAAAAAGACGCTTGTGGCCAGCTTTGTAGGTGACTCTACTAGTTAGAAGTCTGAACTTGATTGAGCAGACAGTACCTTAAGAAGCTTACCTTTCTGGTCATGGCATGTCAGAAGAATTGAGTCAGGGGGACATTTCAAGAAGCTAGGCTTCTAGCCCACATGATGGCCGAGGAATAGAAAGGAAAGACAGCTGTAGGAAACAGTGTGAAGAAGCAGTACAATTAAGTGCCTGATTGGAGGTAAGGCAGGAAGGAGAGAGAGGAGTAAGGTCATGGGACAGAAAAAAGTGGCCCCACAGGTCAAGTTAGAGCCTAGAAGAGATAATGATGAATTCCAGACATGTTGCAGTCAAAGGTTAGTGGACTTCCAGGAAAAAATGCCCAGCATAGAGAGTTGGAAATCTGGTACCAAGACTTGGGACAAGATAGAGGCTGAAGATAGAAATTGGGAGCCATTTGCTTAGAGGTTTGGTCAAAGATGTAAAAGTGGAAAATGTCTCCAAGGGACATTCTATAGTAACAACAAATCTCTTAGCAAGCAACAGCCACCTGCTTAGCTCTAGTTAAAAGGGAATACATAGGTTTATGAGTCTGGGAAGCTCATAGTCCAGTGGAAAGGCCACAGAAGTCCGGGTCTCTGACACTGGGTCTCTTATTCTTTCCTATCTCTCATTTCAGCTGATCTCCATTTTATTTTGCAACAAATTCCATGTAGTAGGACTGGATGCTGCAAACAGCCCCAGAGCCTGCTCTCAGCTTCATTACACCAGGGTCCAGGCAACAGTGTCAGAGAATGACTTTGATTGTCCTTGTTTGGGGCACATGCTAACTCCTGGGTATGGATCATGTGTCCAGGCCTGGGTCATGTGTCCACCTCTAGGGCCAGTGAATGGGTTTGCTGCTGGGGGGAGCATGTTGAAGTTCCTGGGCCTAGGAACTGAGGCTGGGACATGACCGTGTTATGCTGCTGAAGGAGAAAGATGGCCCAGGAATGTCCAGACAGATGGGGGCAGACAGGATGGGACCCTATACTAAACGAGGAGAGTTTTAGTAAGAGAGGTTGTCTGGAGCTGAGACTGAGCAGAAAACAGGTACATATGCAATCATAATCTTACTGAAAGACCCAATTCCTAAAAATAACTGGGCTACTTATCTTGTTACACTTATCACTTCTTTGGGTTAAAGCAAGAACACCCTCTCCAGTTGAATAAGTAAGAGATACATTAGGTTTCATCAGTCATTCAGATATTTCAATAAACAATTGTGGACCCCCTACCTTATGTGCTAGGCATGGTGTTAGATGCTGGGGAACACAAAAATGCAATCTTCTTGCTCTGAAGTGTATGAGATGAAGAACAACATGAATCATATAACACAGCACATGTGCTAATTCCATGAATGTTGGTTGAGCATCCACTATGTGCTGACCTGTGTTGGGCACCTAGGGGTCTAGGGCTGTTGAAGAGCAGTCTTCACTTGAACAACAATCAGAAGGGACACTTATCATCTTAACACATCCATCACCCTGTATTGAGGTTAGTTAACAATGTCATTCTCCTAGACCCTGGTCTAAGCATCATGCGGGTGGAAATGTGTCTGCCCTGTTCTTCACTGAAGGCCAGAACCCCTGATGCTTAGATGCTACCATCAAATATTTTCCAAATGAATGGATGATAAACTAGACATAGGCCTGACAAGATATCAGTTTCAGAGAATCCAGGAAATCTGCAAAGTGATTTTGTCCTTTCTACATTTAGCCTCTTTTGTTTCCTTTTAGTGATGTCTTGATGCCAGTAGAAAAGCAAATGGTCATTTGGAAATATTCAGTGGTCCTCAGTAGCAATCTATTTTTATGATTAGCAAGCAGTAAATATTGCTATATAATACTATTCTAGCATCCTTGAGGACCTAGAGTCTAGGTAGTAACTTAGTTAATCCCCAGAACAACCCTGTGAGAGGTAGGTAGAATTTTATATACATGAGTTAACCAAAAGCCCAGAGAGGTTAAGTAACTTGTCCAAGGTTACACAAGGCTGGTATTCTCAAGCAGGCAGTTGAGCTCCAGAGTGTACCTTCCTAACCACCAGTGGTAGCCACCCCTTGGATTCAAGTCCCTTTTCCCTTTTCTCTAATGTTTCTTGTCTTGTGAAGCTGGCCCTCTCTGAAGTTCCTGGCTTAAAAATGAGAGGATTTTCCAAAAGAAAGCCAAGCCAAAACCTGGTCTTATTTGAGAATAAAGGACTCCTTCTTTTGCTTTGTTTCCACATTTATGTAGTCTTTAATGTTTTTCCACATCCAGATATTTTCCTCTCTAGAGAAGAAAAAAAGATTCTACCTAAAAATGGCTTTTTTTTTGCCCTGACAACGTGAAATAGATTCTACTTAGCATTCCTATTATTGATTAAGAAATATGGGTCACGATAACAATGTATAAACTAGAGTTTAGGTTAGAAGGGCCCTTTTCATCAACTTCCTGTTCATGGCATAATTGAGATGATGAGTCAGTTTAATTAATAATCACCTTCCTTATCTATCAGCCTTCCATGAGCTTTTTCAAATTTAAAAACGGTGTGTCCCACTTGTTACCATAATACAAATGTTTGGGCTCAAGATAGAAGTTGTTGAGTAGCCATTCACTATCTTTGCACCCTGCTTATGGGGTCATTTCTGCATCACCTTTAGAGCATTTTAGGAAAATATTGCTGGTGTCTGAGAACTGACGACTGAGGCTGATCCCAGGGGAAATCACCTTGGCTTCTTTTCCTCCTTCCCATCAGCAACATTTTTATCACTTGGCTATCAGATTCCAATAACCATTAGGGCAGTCATGAGGAGAAAATCCCACAGGGGCAGCAGGAGTTAAGTTAGTCAGTATGTGTGATGTTAGGGAGTTTTGGGGGAAGATGCAGAGAATTTTATTTTTATAATGGAGAGGAGTTTGGAACTGATTGTAAGGACATGAACTACAAGTTCTTACCAGCTGCCTCTGCATATACCAAGAGGGAAAGGCTCACCTTGTCCCCATACCTGAGAAAGTAACTTTGCCTCCACCTACACAGGGCAGAAAGGGCACACTATAACTCCAGTTCTGCCAAGCGGTACTTACAGAGGCTGATTCCCATCTGCTTTTTAGCCCAGGGCGTGGAGATGTTTACCACAACCTCATTTAGTGCTGGGAACACTAACAATAGGCGTGCAGAGGGTATCATCTCCGTGGTCCTCTTTCTCAGAGAATGCCACCCACTCTGAGTTCCCCAAGAGAGCTGATTCCTACATTATAGGCTTGGTTCTGGCCCTGAGCTCTTTCTCATAGTATCTGATGCCTCCCCAGATAACCTCCACTTATCCCTGATTCTGCTTTGATCTCTAACCATGGTATGCTGGCTCTGACACGGGCTGTGAAGATCTGGTCCCTGGAACTTTCTGTGGCTAAGGCACTGTGGCATGCTGGTATTTTGCTTCCTTCTGTGACTATGACCTGTTGGGCAGGGCACTGTTCTCTAAGTTAGCTTTTCAAGGAGATTAAAAAGAAGTTAAGCCTTTAGTTCAAATAGTTCAGGTAATCCTAGAGAAAAGCACACTGGATTTTGAGGCCTTGTGAATAGCCAAGCCTTAAAAAATCCTAACTAGTCATGGAAATGTGATAATTGCTTCTTCCACATTTATTTATTGTATGTGTGTGCACATGTGTATAAGCTATTTGATTTCTCAGAGTTTCAGTTTCTCTAAGGGTAAAATGGGCACAGTGAAACAATGGACCAGATGGTTTTTTTAAAAAAATATATTTTATTGATTTTTCACAGAGAGGAAGGGAGAGAGATAGAAAGTCAGAAACATGGATGAGAGAGAGACATCAATCAGCCGCCTCCTGCACGCCCCCTACTGGGGATGCGCCCGCCACCAGGATACATGCCCTAGACCGGAATCGAACCTGGGACCTTTCAGTCCGCAAGCTGACGCTCTATCCACTGAGCCAAACCGGTCTCGGCGTTTTTTTTTTTTTTTTTATCTTGGAGACTTGGACATGTGGGTCAAAGCTTGTTTTCATGGCTGATATACACTGAGTGGCCAGATTATTATGCGATCAAAGATAATCTGGCCACTCAGTGTGTGTGTGTGTGTGTGTGTGTGTGTGTGTGTGTGTATAAGAGGCCTAGTGCATGAATTCCTGCATGGGTGGGGTCTGGCCAGCCTGGCTAGGGGGAGGGGACACGGGCAGTTGACGGGCCTGCCTGCTGGTAGAATTCTTAGTCGAGGGGCTATTTGCATATTAACCTTTTATTCTATAGGATATACAATGAGTGGCCAGATTATTATGTGTTCAGAGATCAGTATATATGCATATCAAATAGTTAATATTTGCAAATTTCTTACTAAATTTTTTACTTAACAGTTGTCTTCTTCTATGAATGATAGTTCATAGTTTCTGTGAACATGCTTTCTAAATTGGCTTAGTTAAAAACAAAACTTTAAATGTTTCTAGATATCAACTGGTTGTGAGAGTTTGAGACCAAATTCAGACCTATTATTTTTTTGTCACTGGAATTAACTCATCTATTTAGGGTCATTTGTGTATTTTATTTTAGCCTTAGCACATGCAATAATTATGGTTACTGTAGTCATAACACTGTCCATTATCATTGAGACCCAGAATGTACTGTTCTCAGAGCACAAGAACTTAAGCAGGTACACTTGTCAGGCACACCACACATAGGGAATGGTGGGTGATGCCCTAGGGGAAGCTAGGTGGCAGCAGGTTGCACTACAGGCTCTGCACCTGCTCCTCAGTGCCCATGACTTTCCAAGTTCAACAGGAATGTGCTGTTTTTGGGCAGTGCAGTGGGAAAGGGAGAATGTGAGAGGGGCAGCTGCGAGAGTGAGGCACAGAGCAATTTTCTGGGACTCTCCTACTTGCATATGAGACTTCCAGATAAATTCACCAGATTCTTCGTTTAACTAAGAGCTCTTGAAACCTAAGTTCTTCAAAGCCTTCTCAATGATACTGGCCACGTAATGGTGATTTTGCTCCAATACCTACCTCCTAACATACCTGTCTCCTCTAAATGCTATTATAAATGAGTAGATTTCTCCTGGCCAATATTCTTCATAAGTAATCATTTTACCAGCATTGATCAACATTTCTGTCTAGATCATCATGATTTGGTCACCAATAACATCCCTAATGTTTTGAGAGCCTATCATGTACTGGGATTATCTAATGTACTTCTCATAAAATCTTTGGGAAGCAGGTACTGTAATTTCCCCTTTGCGAAAATGAGCATAGCAAAGCTAAAGTAACATGCTCAAGATCACACATTGGGATATGGCAGAGCTGGGGCTCAAAGTAGGTTGTATGGTTCCAGAGCCTGTATATTCAACCATGCTCCAGCTTGCCAGCACCTCACCCTCAGCGCTCAATCTGGGTCAACTCTGGGTGAGGTACTGTGGACACCGGAAGATCAAGATTTTTCTGCTGAGGCAGGAGAGTAAGAAGCTAAGACTATTCTTTGGCAAGTGGAATGGGGAAACTGAGACAGGTAGCTGAACAAATGGGCCAAGCAATGTACAGCCAGAAACAAAAGGCCACCTCCCTAGAGATAACATCTAGGCCTCAGTTGTATTTCAGCTCCAGGCCCAGAAAAGCAGCAAAACCAGGTGGGCCACACCAGGACCAGCTACAATGACTAGTGACTCCCTGCTCTGGTGCTGACTCATCAGTGGAGACCAAGACCCTGAAAGCTCACACCTGGAAAAGCTGATGCTGATGAATATTTTACTGAGATCTCCCCTAAGACCTCCCATAAACTTCCAGCCTTTAAAAACCCCCAAAACAAAGAACGCAGCTGTGTTCTGCCTTCAGGGAGCACACCTGCACTTGCCCTTCCTCCTCCTCATCCCCCACAGGGGTGCATCTCCTAAACTCTAAGGGACCTCATGAGACTTGCACTCAGAGAACAATGGGCAGTGGCAGCTCATCCCAGGCTAACACCCTGAACCTGTCTCCAAGGTCCCCTTTTCTCTGACTTTGCAGTGAGATGACAGCAGCCCTGCCTAGGCTTTCTCCTGTAGCTTTTTCTATCCTACACTCATCTGTGTTTCACTGTCCCCAGCTGTAATAGGCGTACTCTCAGAATCGCCTGGTCTGGTGTTGTAAAATCTTTCCTGCATGAAGTCAAGAACTCACACACTATCAGCTGGCCCCAGGCAGACCTGCTCAGGGCCAGGTCCCCTTTCCTGTAACACTACTGCCTTCAAGGGGGTTTAGGGCTGGAAAGGCAGAAATAAGTGCTATAATATAGAAGACATGTGCTAAGTCCATGACTCAAGTAGAACAAAAAGTGCTGAGAAAAGAGTCATCCATTCCAGGCAGGGGACTTACCTTTGCTTTAACTTTTTTTTTTTTTTTTAAGTTTATTGATTTTAGAGAGAAAGAGGTAGGAAGAAGGGTGGGGGGAGAGATGAGAGAGAGATTTGTTGTTCCATTTTATATATTCATTGGTTGTTTCTTGTACATATATGCCCTGACCAGAGATCAAACCTGAAACATTGGCATACTGGGACAACACCCTAACCAACTGAGCTACCTTACTAGGGCTATTTTATCTTTTCAATCTCATATGGCTAACTTGAATTCTTATATGCTATGACAACCCAGAGTTTAAAACCTAGAAAAATGCCTTTACAAAACAAAACAAAACAAAACAAAACAAAACAAAACAAAAACATGGTTTTATGGCATTAAATAAAATTCCAGAGCCTATTTTTCTTTTGATTTTTTTTAATTTTATAATTCAATTGCAGCTTACATCAATCTTATTTTGTATTAGTTTCAAGTGTACAGCATGGTGGTTAGACAATCATACACTTTACAAAATGTTTCCCTGATATTTCAAGTACCCATCTGGCACCACACATATTGAATAATATGGTTATTACAATATTATCAACTATATTCTCTATGCTATACTCTATATCCCCATGACAATTTTGTAGCTACCAACTTCACTTCTTCATCCCTTCGCCTTGCCTTTTCCACCCAGTGCCCAACCCCCTCCCCTCTGGCTTCCATCAATCTGTTCCTAGAGCTTTCTTATTTGCGTTCCACACTAAGTGGTAGGCAGGAATATTTGGATGCCCTCTGTTCATTTTTGTTTTTTCTTGCAGTGTCTATTGTCATATTCTCTCCCAGGGTGAATTCAGCTCACATTAACAGCTAATTTCATTAACTCTCGTGGCATTAACCTTGACATATAATCTTTTAAAATTAATTGCTGAGAAGGGCAGGTTCTGAAGCTGATCCTGCTCTCCAATACCTGTTAAGCTACTCCAACTGCTTTAATCTACTAGCCAAAGAAACAAACAAAACAAAAACCCACCCAACCCTCAAATTCAGCTCCAAAACAGTTGTTGGATTTCGGTGTAATGTTCTGACTTGGTCGACTAGCCAATGACCATAGTGACACTGCTATGATCTTACAGAAAAAGCCTAAAACTTCACTGATGTCTCCAGGTGCTGAAACTGTGGGGGAAAAAAAAATTCAACTGAGTAAATTTGAATATTTAATTAGCTTTATTCAATGATGCATGAATCAGGCAGCATCCCATCTAGGATATAGAATGGAACTCCAAAGAGCTGCAGAAAAGGAAAAGGTTTCAAAGGTAGAAATGGGATAAGACAAGAAAGTCGTAAACAAAAGAAAGGATCATTTTAGGCTGGGTCACCTACTTTTGGGGATTAGGCAGATTACGCCATCAGTGCTGGCTAGAAAATTCCAGACTGGCTGGTTAAGATTACATTCCTGGGACACAATGAAACTGTGATTAGGTTAGATAGTTAACTCTTGGTTTGCTGATGTGGGACTTAGTATACCAGTAAGTGATTCCATTTTGGGAGTGTTCTTTCCTTTCCTTTCCTTCTTTCCTTTCCATTCCTTTCCTTTCCTTTCCTTTCCTTTCCTTTTTTTCCCTCTTTTCTTTTCTTTCTTTTATTTATTTTTTAAAAATATATTTTATTGAATTTTTACAGAGAGGGAGGAAAAGGGATAGAGAGTTAGAAACATCGATGAGAGAGAAACATTGATCAGCTGCCTCCCGCAAACTCCCACTGGGGTTGTGCCCGAAACCAAGGTACATGCCCTTGACCGGAATTGAACTTGGGACCCTTCAGTCCACTCCATCCACTGAGCCAAACTGGTTTCGGCTGTTGTTTCTTTTAAACAAAATCAACAAAAATCCTTAGACAACTGTCATGATCAAAATGCTGAGTAAGAACAGATCTGGATAGCTTAATATTTTTCTAGAGAAATTCACTTAAAATGAGGCCACAGGAAGCCATGGGGCGAGGTGGGCTGAATGGGTGAGAGCGGCTTCCTGGGCGATCCCAATGAGCTGCGCTGGAATCTGTCCGGCTGGAAGGGTGGGGGCAGCCCAGCAGGCTCAGCAGCTTTAATCTTTTCTGGAAAACACAAGCAGTTTGAGAGCGCTGCACAAATTGCTACATTATACCCAGCATCCTGTGACTGAGTAAACAGACACCCTTGGCTAACCCAGGCCCTGACTATGCTTAAAAATTTAACTTTTCAAGGCAAACAGAGGAAGCAGAGATTCTGCTCCAAAGATACCCAGGTTTGGACGTGACTTATTCTCTGTTATGAAACAGAAATGCATCTTTACTTTTAAGACACAACAGTACCATCCCAGGAGTGCAATTCTGAGCATAACAGCAGGAGAAGGAGAATTTTGAAAAACAAATGGAGTCTTAATTTTCCTTACAAGTCCAGAGGAAACATGGAAAAGAGAAAAGATTTACAATGTAAGAAATCAGTTCAGATCAGATGTATCTTTTCCCCTAATTATTCACAAATAAAAAATTAAATTATAGTATTGGACTGGTTAAATTACTTTGGTGTTGTTTGCAAATCTTTAATATAAAGGAGAAACTTAGACTAAAATATACTAGTGTCCAGTCCCTGCCCCTTCCAGATGGGGAGAGAGAGCCTATGGCCTCCCTGTGGAACTGCCTCAGGCCCCCGCAGAGTGGCTTATGGCCTGTCTCCTGTCTGTCTGGCTATTCTAGGGAGTTTACTCAGCTGCTATCCCGCCTAAACATCTTCTTTTTATAGTCATTCTTATAGAATTAAGATTATTTTGTTAAAGAGCAGTTTTAGGTTTATAACAAAACTGAGTGGAAAGTACAAAGATTCCCCATATGGTCCCTGCCCCCCACATGCACATCCTCCCCATTATAGGCGTCCTCAGCTGGAGGGGTACAATAGTTGAAACTACAACAACACATCCTTATGACCCAAAGTCCATAGTTTACATTAGGGATCACTACTGGTGTTGCACATTCTGTGGGTTTGGACAAATGTACAATGACACATACCCATTATTAGCAGATCATACAGAGCCCTATTCACTAAAATATGACAACTCTTCATGCCAACTTTCTTCCTATTTTTCCAGTATATGTGCTGCCAAAGAGAGCACTAAATTGCTTTCTATGAGGCAAACTCAAAAAGGCTTTTCTTTGTTGAAAGTTGGACATAGTCCCAGGAGGGCTGCAAAGTTGGCTCAGGTCATCTCTACTTGGCCCTGACCAACCTCCCCATCCTCTGCCCTGTTGGGGACCATTCACCACCCTCTGCATGAACCTGCGCAGGATGTAGATCTCCAGCAGTAAGTTCCAGAAGTGAAATTGCATGAACTGGCCATTTTTACTATGCTGAGGCTAGGGTGATATTGCTTAAAGAATTTTTTTATTGCTGTAGCTCCAGACCCAGGCATTGAATTGGAACACAATAAATATTTGTTGAGTTGAACTAAGGGAAAATATCCATGTTCTTTATAGTAATATCTCTATGAACAAAGCAGACATGTTTCTATTGCATGTTTAACGGCCATAAATGTGTCTACCAGAACTTGGAATAACAGAAGAAGGTTGAGGATTCCTTCTACCCATACCTTGCCAGGAAACCCCTTTTCTCCCTCTCCTTCAGGTAGGTTGGACTGTAATGCTTTGGCTCATACAGGGGTTGGATATTCTTATTACTTGTCTGTTTGTTTTTTTAAATCTGCAGTATTTAGAATAGTGCCTGGTACATTGTAGGGGTACTTCATAGGGGTCCACTGAATCTCTGTGAAGTGAATAAGTAAATGATGGCTGTTCACCCCAGGGACAAGAGGGCCTTGCATAGCTGCAGCCCGGCCGGGTGCTCTGCAAAACTGGACTTGGATGCAAGGCGTTCAGATGAAGCACCTTCCACCCTCCACCAGAGCTTTGGAGGCTCCTCCTCAACCAGCTGCTGCTTTCAATCTGTATCCTTCTAGGCCACATTTATTATAATGAATTGTGTCTACAAGACGTTAGTTCTGTGTTGCTTGTAAATCTTCTGTTTTGCAAACCAAGCATGAATTATTCTTTCATACTTCCTTGGAGTTTATGCTTCCTGGACTTCAGCCCATTAGTATGGTTTTCTTCTGCACTTTCCTAAATGTGCTTTAATATGTTTGATAATCACTTTTGGGAGGGATGAGCAGAAGAAAGTCTTTCCATGCTACATACTCCCTTTTAATCAATGGCTTGCAGAAATACTTTCAGTCTCTCCTTTCCCTGTGGCATCCCACCTCTAGTCACATGTGCAGCCTATTTCCAGACTCCCTTGCTCTTCAGCTTCTAAGTTCAGTCATTGGGAGAAAGTAATAAAAGACTGGAGAGCAAGAGGAAAGGAGAAGCCAGGGTATTTCTCTCCATGGCCAGTCCCCACTTTGCTCAGCATGCCCACTGTTGGCCAAATCTCCATGAACCCATTAAGATAATCCTACCCCTGGAATCTGGTAGCATTACCTGTTGTCCCTCCACCCTTAGAGACAGTAGCAGGGTCTGCTTTGTTCCTCTTGAGATTGTCTCCCTGTGTGTTCTTTGGTTCCTCAGCTCTTTTGTAACCAGTTCTCCGTATTACATCCACTCTGTCTGAGAGACCTAGAGAGGTTCCTGATTTCTGACTAGACTCTAATAGTTACAGCATGTTATACTACTGTTGACTTCATGTGAGCTCCTCAGTCTCCTGATGATCCTGGGGAACAAAGCACCTGCCTCATCAAATAAAATCATAAAAACCAATTTTCCTACCTACTTTATCATGTTCTAGTAAAAAATGAAATGTGAAGGAAAAAGAAGTGAAGAGTAACAGGTGGCATTACTTTCAAGAGTCTGTTTTTCCAATCCCAATAAGGACTCTCCTCCCTATTGTGAAGGTAGACTCCTGATGTCTGGGTTCCATGAGCCCTAAGGCAAGTCTTGTCTCCATCCATCACTGACAGGACTGAACTCTGTCTCAAGAAATGTGCTCAGCAGGCCATGGATCCAAGAGGTAGCCAGAGAAAAAGGAAGAGCTTTTGACTTCATTTAGAAAATGTGGTCTTATCTTAAAAGTGAGATTACTTTTTGTCATTACTTTGCCAAATTAATTCCTTTGAGAAGAGAAGCCATATTCTTTTTATAGCAACTGGTCTCTTGGTTTCTCCATGAATGAACCTATTAAGACAAATCGAATCTCAATAATTTTTTGAGCAGCTGGCCAAAAGCTTGGCATTCACGACCTTCCTTTCAATACAAGGTCAGACAGACATTAACAAAGCACATATGTATGACTAACAGGGTACTGGGCTCTGTAATGGTTAAAGAATGAAATACAAGCCCTGGTTATTTTATCAAAATTAAGCTTTTGCTATAAAACAATACAATATTGAGTCAAATGCTCATAACATGCTATATGTAATAAAAGTTATGAGGAGAAAAAAAGAAAAGAGTATGTTTTACTTAACCCAATATGTCAATCCATTATAATTTCAATATATAATCAGTATAAAAATTGTTAATGAAATATTTGACATTCTAGTCTTTTTTTTAGTACCATGGCTTCAGAACTCAGTGTAATTTATACTTATAGAACACCTCAATTAGACATTTCAAGTTCTCAAGAGACATATTTGGCTCATGGCTATTATATTGGACAGTGCAGTCATCAGACTATTTCATCCCACAAACTTTCTGATTAATTAAAATTTTATCATTTTGAAATCTGACCCAAGGAACTCATTATTAACTCACCTTGCTCTGAACTTCCTGGTATGGATGGTGAAGCTCATGTTAAAAATGTGCTAATGAGACTAGGGTCTATTAGTCTTCACCTGTATTCCTGTTTCCACTCTACTTTGCACACACAGCCAGAATGATCCCTTTATAGTATAAGTTAGATATCATCACTTCTCTGCTCAAAGCTTTTCCATAGCTCTCATCTAGTCCTTTTGTAGTCTGCAAGGCCCCACATATCTCGCTCTCATTTGCTCAGGTTCGTGTTCTTATTGCTATTCCTTGACTGTGCCAAGCATACTACTGCCCGGGGACTTTGCACTTGCTTCTCTCCTTCTATCTGCAACTCTTTCTCCCACATCTCCCCTCACTTCCTGCACTAATGTCACTTAACAGAGGGGTCTTCTTTGACCACTGTATATAATAGCCCTTAAATAGGGCTTCTTTTAAAAAGAACTTCCCCTTCTCATCACCTTGCAGACTCATCCCCTATTGCCTGCTTCATTGTCTTTCATAGCATTTGCTTATTAGTTTATTTTCTGTTTTCCCCAGACCCCCTTCTTCAACCAATAGAATGTGGGGCCTAACGGGGACTTCCTCTATTTCCTTTGGAGGCACTAAAGACTCAGCAGCAATAGTATCTGGTGCTCAACCAATTTTGGTGACTGAATAAAGGAAAGCAATCCAACCTGAGTGAAAAATGCTATGGGAATTGCAGACTTTCATAACAATGAGAGATTTATATCTGAGGTCCTACATGGAGTTTACTCTTAGAACCCAGGGAAGGTTTTCCCCAGTGGTAAATTACTTTTCTGACTAGAAATACAATAGCCACTCATCCAGGTTATTCAGCCCCCCAGGGGGTCTCAGCCTGATGCCCTTATTGCGTTTCTTATAATTTCTCACCTGCTGCAGGCTCAGATGAGGCACACTGCTTTTATTTGACACATCATAAATTAATAGTTCTCCAACAATCTTAGATGTGTTTCTTTGATAGTGGTTCCTAGCACCTCAAATTGCATAAAACCAGATCAGCAGTTTCTGTCAAAGAACTCCCAATATGCAACTATCTGATTGTCCTGCTCTTTATTTGTATTTACACATTCCTGTCAGGAACATGGAGGGGGACGCCCCATATTTTTTTATAGTTCACTGGAATTCACAGTAATTTCCCTGTCTGGGTAGGGATATGCACTGATACAACCACTACCGGTTGCTCTGTGTCCCTCATGCTCTTGTGTTTTCCTTGTTTTTCTTCTGAGAGGACTGGGGTTGCTGCTTCAGAATGAACTATTGCACTGAACTAGTAAGCACCTTCCTGTATTACCTCTGAGAGGTCGAGAAGAATATGCCCTAATTAATCTACACTTTCCCATGTTTCCCCTCATAGGACCTACAACATAAGTCTGTTAACTCTCTAGCCCCTAACTGCCTCTGCATGCTGGCCTGACTACCCCTAACTCCCCCTCCCCCACTGGCCTGGTCACCCCTTACTGGCCCCCCTCTGC
>PVJN01043213.1:0-17895 GCA_004026805.1 Lasiurus borealis | reverse complement strand
TTTTTTTTTTTACAGAGAGGAAGGGAGAGGGGATAGAGTTAGAAACACCCATCAGCTGCCTCTTGCACGCCCCCTACTGGGAATGTGCCCGCAACCAAGATATATGCCCTTAACTGGAATCGAACCTGGGACCTTTCAGTCCACAGATCATAGCTCTACCCACTGAGCCAAACCAGTTTCAGCCATATATTTCACTTTAGAAACCACTACCATAATCAGCCAACTTCAAATCCTGGCCTGAGTTTTTTATTCTTCACCATTATTTGCTTGAATGATGTGTTTAAGGGTTTTTGCTAATTTGTGTGTTTTTTTTTTACACTCATGTGATACCCAGTTGACTTGCTACAACCTTAAATAGCAAATCTTTTATTCTGACTGTCAGTTGGACATCTCTTCATACACTAAACATTAATTCATCAGATGGAAGTCGGTCTCCTCACCTCCTAGTCAGGGACCTGGATTTGATTGCTTCCTGGAAGACTTCCTGATGTAAATTAAGTGGTCCTGAAAACCAACCCGTGTCTTCTGTTTTCTAACTTCCTAAGGAAAAGAAGAGCTCAGAACAAACCTTTAAAAATTAGCTTTAAGCTAGGTTAAGTCTTCTTTAACCAAATGAATTTAAAAGGTCTGAAATAAATGAAATGTTGGCATTTACAAATTACGTGTTCCTCATAACCTCATATGTACCTTTTTCAGGAATAGGAGAGCGAGATTCCATCAGAATGGAAGTGTGTCCTTACTGTCAGAAGCCATTTAAACGATTAAAATCCCATTTGCCACATTGTAAGATGATAAAACTAACTCTACCTGCCGATCAAAATGTTTGTCAGTCTGAGCAGGCTACACTCCCACATGCTAAGAAAAGGAAAAGTCCAATCAAAGACTTAATTAAAGCTAACGAGAGAGAGTTGGGGACAGAGAATGAGAAAAGAAATAGTAAATTGATGAGAGACAAAACCGAACCGACTGCTGAGCCCTTCCCACTACCAGCTATTGGTTTGAAAAGAGCAGGTGATACAAAGGCAAGCGATGACTCCAAGAATCAAGTTCAACTGTCCCTCAAAACGGTACAAAATCCTGAACCAAAGATTGCTTTCAAGGAAGAAGCTAAGGCTCAGTTTTCTGCATTAAAGAACACTATTCCTAAAAGGGAACTTGCGAAAGATTTGCCTCAATCACGGGAAAGTAGAAGTTATCCTTCACAAACGAAAGCATCTTTACCTTTTGGCCCACTGGAACCTTCTTTGTCAAATCAAGATAGAAAATATCCTTCAGCCTTACCTAATGATGCACAAGCCACTTCTGCTAAGTTAAACTTGGACACAATTGATACCTCAAAACAGAAGCTTCTAGTAAAATTACCAGATATGCCTACTGGTGTTAATCAGAGTTCTCCCATGAATCTCAATTATGGAGATAAAAGAGAAAGAACGTCGTATTTGAGTGATGAGCGAGATTCCAAGGCCAAGGACCACCTCTCAGAAATGTTTAATGATGTTAGAGACGCTAAGAAGGAGAAAAAGAGCACGGAATCACAAATTACAGATTTTCAAGTCAGCCCTTTAAGCCAAGTCCTGGTCAAGGAGAACCCGGGAAAAGGACTTGACCTTGGAGAAGAGGCGTGTGGGAGCAAAGGACACACAAAGGAAAGTGTATTTATGATGGAGATGCAGAAGTGCCCTTCCAGGAGCAACAGCTCTAAGAACCTCAGCGTGGATGCGCCAGCCACAGAGAAGAAATCTCGAGGGGAAGGTGCCAGTGTAGATTTGTTCACGCCAACGCAGACGATTGGCAAAGAGTTTCTTCCTGTATCCCAGCCACGTAATCAAAGTCTTGCCTCTCTGGCTATAAAATTTCTACCAGAAGAGAAAGCGGAAGCCTGCAATCCTAATCGAGTTCCTGATGGAAAGACATTGCTGGGAAGTGAGGGGCAAGCCCTTCTGGAGCCCAGAGCTGGCTGTGGGCTCCAAGCCTTGCACCCCGAGTGCCAGCAGTCTCTACCTTCAACCCAGCATGGCACCGCTAAAACTCTCTTCGCCGGGCAGATGCAAATTGCCGACAGGAAGACCCTTGGGCTGGAGTGGTTTCCAGAACTCTATCCCGGTTACCTTGGCCTAGGCGTGTTGCCAGGGAAGCCTCAGTATTGGAATTCAATGGCCCAGAAGCCTCAGCTCATCAGTCCCCAGGGGGAAAGACTGTCACAAGGTAAATATGCTCATTTTCCAGAGCCATCTAGCTCATACAGACTCTGTGCCTTTTGAAGTAAGATTCAGAATACTAATACTGGCCCTCAGTTAGCTTATTTTTACCTGAGCATTTAATGCACTGGACTTAGAGTTGCTTAGAAAATAATACTTCTTTCTTCAAGGGTGACAGTGGTTTATCGCTCTCCCTTCCACCTCACTAATAGTTGAAAGCCAGGTTGGCTGGTAATGTGGATATTTTTTTATTTCTACAGTAGGAGAGGCATGGCCAGTAAGAAGCAATTGGGTGGGTATTCAAGCTGAACAGACTCAAGCACAGAGACTTCAGAGTCCACCTAAAAAGAAAAAGCACTGTTCAGATTTCAGTCACAAAACAGGTTCCAAGTTTATGGTCAAATGCAACGCCTGGGAATTTAGAATAGCAAAGAAGGTACAAGCAGACACTATTTTTAGATTTGGGGGCACTATTAAGCGAGGCACGCCAATCCAGGCAGACACAGGGGAAGTGGAAGGTTGGGAGAAGAGCACCAGGAATAGAAGGTGTCACCAAAAAGGTGTGTAAGTCCTTGCACTAGAAAAATTAGTCCACGGAGAATAGGACCCAAGAAAGTCTTCATTTTCCTCATCAGGAGGATTCGGGTCTTTTTCCCTTTTTTCGATTTTCTGCAGGCAGAGTTAAATGTGGCTTCCATCTCTTTGGTATAGTCTATAAATAATCACATATTCACGAAATGCCCATTTATCTGGTCTCAAAAACATTTTCTTTTGTATTTTAAATGATCCCTTTCTCAAGATTTTTAAATGGAAGAAAATGAGGTAAGGAGTGTTAGCTAAAGCTCCAGTTTCTTCAACTTCCTCAGCAGTGACTAGTTTTTCTACAGTCTGACATCTAGGCTCTCTTTACAAAGTTGTAGTCTCAAGCCCCTCCCCCAGATGAAACGTGGAATGAATATTAACATTTGTGTTCTTTGGTGGGTTTCAGAGTGCTTCCATCTATTTTCTTATTTTGGCCTCATCGCTGAGAGAGAAGTGGGCAGTGATTTTATCTGTTCTGCACAGAGAGGATATGGGATTTGTCCAAGGCCATGCTGGTAGAGTTGCAAGTAGAACCGGGTCTCCTGAGGCCTCGTTTCATCCCCACTTAAATGATGTATGTTGTAGAGAACATACCATCACTAGAAACAGGTGTTCAGTCTCTGTACTTCTCTGATTTTCAGTTGCATAAACATACAGCCCAGAGCAAATCTCTCTAGCTTGTAGGACTCGTTTACTTTCGGTTCTGCCTTTGAAAGCCCTAAGGAGTGCCCTTGAAAATCCCCTTTGCATTTAAGAAGAGAAAGGAAGGAACCCGTGTTTGTCAAGGGATGCCTGTTTCAGTCATTGTCCTAGGTTAGGTACAGTACATTATCATCTCAGCTAACTCTGAAGAACTCTGACTGATGTCATTGGCCCGCCCTCTTTAGTAGGTGAAAGAATCTGAGCCTCAGACATTGTAAGACTTGCCCATATTCATTCACAGTAAGTGGCAGTCAATTCAAGTCCAGGTCCATCTCACTTGTACATCCCTGGTCTTTTTAAACTGCCTCAGGGCACTTAGTGGTTGATGTCATGGCTGATAGAAGTTATTAGATGACACACTCTAATGGGTCCCGATAATACAGTAATAATAGGATAAGAGATACAATAACATGTCATCAAATGACTATGCTTGTGAGATTATGAGGGAGAAATACAATCCTTCCTTTAACAATAAGTTCCTCCACAATGTGGTTAGGAACTGTTTTATTCTCTTACCGGTGATTAGTTTGATTTCTATCAGACAATGTGTGGCTATCCCAGGGCCTCTGGTTCTGTTATAAGATGAGAAACTAGAACTTAATTTCACGACTCCTGTTCAGAGTCTGATTCCGCCACTGAATGAGACCCTAGGATCTCAGCCAGGTCAGAACCCGATACCTCAAGGCCATCTAAATCTCCAAGAATTAAACGGCAGTGTGGCTCCTCAGCTTTGTTATTTTACCAGACACTGGCTGCCTCCAGTGACTGCAAATTAAAAGTGAATTTTCATGGAATCTTTGCAGCAGCGTGAACTATATTCCCTTGCTCCTTTGGTAGACCATTGGCCTTGATCTAGGGAAGCCAACTCATTTCTTTGCCACAGGCGGGGCCAGTGAGCTAACAATGACTGAGTTTACTCTTTGACAGCTATAATGCCTGCATGTCCAGAGAGGAAGTAACTTGCCCAACATCACGTTTCAGTTGATGGTTGGCATCACGTTTCAGTTGATGGTGTTTGCCAAGCTTTTCCAGGCGGTGTTTCTTCTGTTGGACATTGGGCTTTCCTACTCAGGGAAACCTGTAACGGTGTTACCTGAGTGAACGGAGGTAAAATGATCCCATCTGATGAAAAGGTACCCAGGGCCTTGAGAGGCATAAAAGACTACCCGTATTTTCTGGTGTATAAGATGACTTTTTAACCCAGGAAAATCTTCTCAAAAGTCAGAAGTCATCTTATACACCGGGTGTCGTCTTATAGGGCAAGTATATCCCAAACTCTGTATTTTAACTGGAAAAAGCTGGTGGTCGTCTTATATGCCCAGTCGTCTTATACTCCAGAAAATACGGTACCTCATGGTTTTGATGACACAAGGTGGAACCTAAAGCTCTGAGACCTGATGGAAAATGGGTATATTTTGGTGGCGGAGGCTAGGAGGTCCCAATGCCAGACTGGTAATTCGGAGGATCCCACAGAGTTTTAGTAAGTCAGGAGTAAGAATTTGGCTTAAGAATTCAGCAACAACAGAAATCATATTTTGAGGTTCAGGAAGGGTTTTCATAGATTTACTACAAAAATTAGTTTTCCTGACCTTAAAGAAAATAGGTTTTGGAAGTTCAAGATTTAAATCTCAAGGTAAGTGCCTGAGAGTTGTGAGCAATAGGAACTGGTTCCCATTGTCCAAAGGAAAGCTTTCAGCCTTGGGCACACTTGGCCAAGCCTTCGCAGAATTCTGGGTGCTTAAGGATTCCTAGCCATCATCCCCAGAGACTGGGTCTGCAGTCAAGGTCTAGAAATTATGTTTCCAGACATTTCCTAAGTGGTGAAGAGCAGCCAAGTTGGAGAACTGCTGATGTAGTTAGCTGTGTATTGAACATAAATAAGAAACGTTTGCCGTCAGCAGAAATGATGGGCTGCTGGAACAGACCTGTTGACTACAGATACAGTGACAAGTAGCTATAGTTAATCTGAGTGTAGACAGTCATGCTTTTTGCTCAGATGTTTTATCAGATGATAGGAAATAAAAGCACTTTATTTCATTCAGCACATACACATAGGTCATGTGGGCAAAATATTCATCAGATGAGAAGGAAGCCTTTTTCTGACCTGCGAGGGGCTGCTCTGGCTTGGAGCACTTAGCGTGGCTGCAGCCCCAGGCACCTCTTGAGGATATGCTTTTCTGGAGGCCCGGCCCCGGAACCTGGGGTACTGAGTGTTGGGGAAGAGGGTGAATTCACATCAACTGTCACTGTGACTTCTGTTTGGGACCGCAGTTCCTTTGTTGGAAAGAAGTTCGACTGCTCTGTGGAGTGGGGAGCCCCCGAGCAAGCTTACCACCTCCAACGTCTCGCTAATGCGGCTCTTGGGAGCTGTACGCAAAGGTGAGGCGCAGTCATCGCTTGTGGGGTTCTGTTGATGGAGAATTTTCTTTGGGAAATTTTCTTACTTTAGCTGTGACTCTGAACACACGGCTAAAGAAAAGAGAAATGTGCCTTCTTCCTGCTCCTCTGTTTGCTTTCATCCTGGAGTCTGACGTCGTCAAAAGCACCAAAGTTAATAACGTAGTAGCTGCCATTTATTGAGCAGCTTTTGGTTTTTAATGCCTTCCTGACCTCTCCACCACCCTACACCATGTCTCCCTTGCCCACATTGATCGTCCCAAAGCCAGGAGGACTCTAAACCTTAGGTTAACTAATCAGTGGTGTTAGTCTCCTCCTCAGTAAGGATTTTAACTAAAATCCCAGAAGCAAGAGTAACAAATTTTTAAAACAGGTCTTCTAGACTTTAGCCTTTTCATGTGTTTCCATATATAACCAGTGCTGTGGAAATTCTTTGCATTACGGTTCCATCGCCCCAGCTAACGGAGAGCTCGCGGGTAAACCTCACTCACAGGTCCGGGCATCACTGTTTCTTTCTCGACAGGCTGGATCAAGTGCAGCACCACCATGAAGAGTGGAGTGGGTGGTGTCACGATGCTCTTTACTGGATACTTCCTCCTCTGTTGTAGCTGGAGTTTCAAGCACCTGAGTAAGCCTTTCTATATTTTTAGCCTCCATTACAGGTCACATCCCTCCATTACTGGGACCCCTGACTGCTTTTTAGAGCATTACAGCTTGGCGATCGGAGTGCCCTGGTGAATGAGGCAGTGCCCAAGGCCCTGGGATTCTTTTTATTAAGAGCTTTGGGTTACAGTGGCTTTTGGAAGACTTGACTAAATTTACATAATTGCTTTTGTGCTCAGTTAAGGTTGTTATGGAGATGTGTTTGCCTCCTGGAAGATGGGGCTCTTCTCAGGGGTGCCTTTTTATTTCCTACCTGAGAACTTGTTTTTAGGATTGAAAGCAGCTTTCTGCCCCAAAAGAGAAAAGGAGAAACAGAAGACAGCTGTCAGTCACCAGCTGGTAGCTGTCGCAGGCACTTCCTGCTGGATAGGCACTTCTGCTTGTCCCAGATCTTACCAGGAGGAAGTGCTTGGTTCATTTCTCTTCCCGCTGAAGATGACTGTTGCTCGTTTTTTAATGTATTATTTTATAAAAACATATGTTTCTACTTGAAAGTTTAAAAAAACATGGAAAGAGCTCAGTATTTTTCCACATTTAAAAACAAGAGGCCCAACACTTTCCGATGGAAACTTTTGGTGTACAAGTATAAGGTAACCATTAACACTAATAGCCAATAGAATTCCCAGACATCCCAGTTTAACAGCACGATTTGTAGAGATGAAAGATAAAGAGTCGGTTCAAGTGGCCTCCCAGATCCTTACATTTATGTGTTTATCCACAGAGCTCGGCTGGCGGAAGCAACGCTGACCCGAGCACCACGGCGAGTGCACTGGAGAGGACTCTGGAGATGATTGCAGGGCAGGGTTCACAAGTTCAAGTTGTGTCGGGGCATAAGAGGGAGGTAAAAAATAAATTATTGAACGGAAAGCAGTCGTTGAGTATGTTTTTTACATGTGAACAGATCTGGTTCTGTCTGGATATTTCTTTGGCTTGCTCTCAAAAGTCACTGACAGTTACTGTGAAAAATCAGTTTATTTGTTCATGAAGGCTGATGCTATTTAAGGAGACGTAAATGATGACAAAGTTTATCATTAAAATTTTTAGTGATTTCCCAATTCTCTGTGAAGACTAACATTTTAATTTTTAAGTCTCTCTCCCTAAAATTCTCTACACTTTGACATATCACTGCTATTCATGTAGACTAGATACTGAGCTACATATATACTGATATAGAGTAACTAGTGGCCCAGTGCATGAATTCATGCACATTGAAAGGAAATTGGAAGAAATATTTTAAAATGGCTATTCACCCTTTCTCTGTAATAGAAGTGTCAACCAAATTCACAACCAACCATGAGAGATGGAAACACATGTGCGATTGGCACCAGTAAGAGCTTGATATGTATCGCTCATGTACAAGTCAACTTAGCCTTTTACATATATAAAATAAACTTGCTTAATTAGTCCTGCTTTCTGATTGAGCTAAACTTTTTCCAGCCCAGTGAAGCATCCCAACTTCTCTTTCAGGTCATTGTCAGTAACACAGCAGGAAATAACAACACGAAGCTGATTATTATTGTAGATCACGCAGGGAGAACAAAGAGTAAAATATTTAACTGCAGCAGTGTTTGACTATATCTGCGCAGTGAGAAAACCTGAAGTTATTTTCAAGGTCTACCATTTATTCTTTTCAGTAGGGTCAAGTTTCTTAGCTTTCTAAATCTTCATTTTCCGGCTAATGGAAAGGAAATAGCATTCCACCAAATCTCCTGTCTACCTACTCCAGCACTTCTGTGAGGATCAAATGAGATGAGGCACAAGAAAACGCTTTGCAGACATTTAGTTAAAGTGTGAAATGTTTCCACCTTGCTATAAAGCAAGTCATGTTCCTGGGCTGAAGAAACTGCAAGGAGGCTAGTCACTAGGGAGAGGAAGCCGGTGTTGCTATGTGATGCCATTACTCAGATGGTTGGACACAGCATATTAGCCTTCTAGATGTATTGATAGCTGAATTGGCAGAAAATCTGCATACATTGGCCCTTCCCTGCAGGAATGATTTGATCCTCAGATCTTGGCAGGTGTGAGAAACAAAAGCAGACTAGGGTAGGTACAGAGTTGCTGGTGAGCCTGTTAAAGGTTCTTGAGAGACTACAGCAGAGAGCAAATGGTTTGTTTATCCTGTCTTCCTGGAAATGTGAACCCTGCCCTATCTCTGCTCACGAACATTCCTTTCCTTCTATTAGAGCTGTTTGGAGCTGGTAGCTTTTCTATGACTCTTCCCCATCAAAATACTCAGTTTTCTAATATTATGACTTCTGTTTTGGCCCCTAGAGAGTAACTTGGATACTTACAGATAGAAAAACCTGTCTATAAATATTCAAAACAGATAATTTTCTTCAGCTCCTTTTCTAGCACTGGGTGATTATATCACATATAGATATGCCTATACCTAAAAAGTATGTTTATGTATATATATGTGTGTGTGTGTATTATATATAAAAGACTAATATGCAAAGTGTCCCCTCAGAAGTTCCAGTGGGAGATCAGGAGTTCGATCGCTTGCTATGACGTGCTGACCACCCACAGGGGGCAGCACGAAACATAGTGGGCAACCAGCGGCAGCGGTGGGGCACTGAAGGAGCGAGGGAAGGGGGAGGCAGGGAACCTGATCCCCAGCCAGGCCTAGTGACCCTACCCATGCGTGCACGAATATCATGCACCGAGTCTCTAGTACATACAGAGTGGCCATATTATTATGATCTCTGAACGCATAATAATCTGGCCACTCAGTGTATATCCTATATAATAAAAGGCTAATATGCAAACTGGCCAGGCTGGCTGGACCCCACCATGCATGAATTCATGCACCGGGTGTTCAGAGATCATAATCTGGCCACTTGGTGTACATAAGTGTGTATATATGGCCCTCGTTCTGCCATTTCTTCCTGATTTATAGATTTTCCTAACTACTCTCCATACTGCTTCCACCCCATGCTCCTCTGTTCTGATTATTTGCCTCTTCCCATGTCCTTGGACAAGACCCTCACCTGTATCTTTGAGCAAGTTACCTCCCTCTTGGAGCCTCGTTGGTCTAGACTGAAAAGTCCTACTTTACAGAGATTTGGTGAGATTAGAAGTCTGGCACCTGTGAATTCCAGCTAAGTCTGACAGTAGAGTTAAAATAACAGTTCTTCTGAAGCCTCTAGTATCATATTCTGTTCAGATTCTAAACTTGAACCAAGCAAGAGACACCCACCATCACCCACACAACGCGCAGCTGCCATTGGGCACACGCCCTGTCAGAGCCAAGCACTGTGCGGGCTCCTTAGAGCACTCACTTCTTCTCTCTACCACCCCCTGCCTTCCTTTGCTCCACCCCATGAGACAGTGGCCTTTATGCTCATTTTCCGATGAGACTTGCAGCAGGTAAGTGAGGTGCCTGCATAGCTGTGTGAAACTTGTCACAGAGCAGCCCTGGAGCTGGCAGTTGGACCTCCCGGGCCCGCATTCTCTTAGGCGGCCTCACCCTGGCACTCCAGCTCTGCCCACCTGCCAAGCGGAGGCCTAGCCTACCGCACGTCCTGTGTTGTAGCTCTCTCCTCCATTCGTCCAAAAGGCACAGCCTCGGGCCCGCTCCTCCCAGCGGACTCAGTGCCTGGGTGTCGGCCTCTACAACCTTAAACTTCAGTTCCCGGTCACGCCTGCCTCCCGGGACCAGGATAAGCCTTGTTCGCATAGCTGCCTCTGTACGCCCCGCACCAGGCACGCACGAAGGTGGCCTTAGACGTGAGCCACACAGGGACGCAGCTGCGTGTTAAGCAGCACTGCCCGCTTGAATGGCCAGTTTGTAGCAGCGCGGAGGCCCGTGCACAGGACCTGCCGGCGCAGCCTGGAGCAGAGCAGGCCGGTTCCCGGGTCCTCGGGCTTCTGCTCTCGCACACCCGTTTCCTGCCACTGTCACCGCCTCCGGTCCCTGGCACCTCTCATAGCCCACTCACTGACCGGAGGGGCGGGAATAAACCCCAGAGCAGGCCACTCTGCGCCGCCTCCTGTTGAGGCCGACAGCGGGCTGTTGGGGACATTAGGGACCCACAGAATAGGCCCGGTCCTGCTGGCAGGCCCCACGCTCCCACACAGCCCAGGAGCTGCGCTCTGAGAGTCTCACCTGTCAGTCGGCCTGCAGTGGATGGCAGAGGGGCCCGTTTTTCACACTGCAAGAGAAGAGGTGAGTGGCATTGGTTTTTGTCCATTCCAACCCCAAAGAAAAACCTACGTTGTCAGGGAACCAGAGGAGAAAGCTGGCTCTGAGGAAGCGGTGGCGTCTGCTCATTGGAGAAACCCACTTCCCCCCACAGAGCCTGGAGGTGCAGGCCCGGCATCACTGCCCCGGAGGACGGGCTGTGGGTGCGCACGGGCCAGGAGGTCGGATGTGCAAGGAGGGCCAGGTCTGCTCTTACCTCTCACCCTGACTGGCTGACTGGCAGGACAGAGAGGTCAGAGTTCAGCAAGGACAGCACAAGAAACCCAGGTGCTGCCTTCCCTCCCTGCCCACTCTGCCCCCCAAATCCTACGGGCATTGTACCCAAATAACTCCAGAGAATTCGTAGGCCGCAAAATAAGACTGAAAACTTACTGGCCTTTTTTTTTTTTTTTTTTTTAATATTTTGTATTGATTTTTTACAGAGAGGAAGGGAGAGGAATACAGAGTTAGAAACAGCAGTGAGAGAGAAACATCCATCAGCTGCCTTCTGCATGCCCCCTACTGAGGATCGAGCCTGCAACCAAGGTACATGCCCTTGGCTGGAATCGAACCCGGGTCCCTTCAGTCCAGGGGGGCCGACATTCTGTCCACTGAGACAAACGGGGCCGGGCCTTACTAGCCTTTTAAAGAAATGTGTCTGGCAGCAAGAATAAGATTGGCGGTTGCCACGACCCTGTCATATATTTGAGGGTACCAGGAGTCCCTCCTCCCTTCACCCCACTCCCCAGCCCAGGTGCAGGTTTCCTCTCTGGCAGGAGAGGAGTCACATTGTGCAGCTAATCACCCACCCTCCAGCCCTGGACAGAAAACAGCCCGAACCCCTTCCCTGTCCCCCCCACCCCCCATCCTGCTGAAGGGCCCTGCTCCTGCACCCTGACTCCCAGGCAAGAGGAGAGCAGCTGCTCCTGGGCGATGTGGGAAGGGGGAGAGGCAGGCACCCCATTGGGGAAGGGGGCTTTCGAGGTGGCCAGGCAGAGGCAGGAGGTGCCGAGCCCCACGGCCAGGTGAGCTGCAGATGCAGGAAGGCGGGAGGGTACGAGACTCCAACAGACGTTCCTCTGAGCAGACGCAGCCCCTTCTCACCAAGGCCGGGGCCCGGGCCAGGCGCCCAGGCAGAAGCCAGGCTGTGAAATGCCTCGGTTCACCTTTCTCACGGCTGAAAACAGCGTTGGACAGAGTGAGAAATGGGCTTGTGAATTCCCCACCTCCCGGGAGGGGGGGGGTGCCATGCAGAACCAGCAGGGGGCGCCCTCCTCCGCCCCACTGCCCTCCCAGCCCTGCCAGCTGGCGAACAGGAGCTCGGCAGCGATCAGGCTGCTCAAAAACCAGGGGCCGGAGCGGCAGCCTTGGCCCGCGGGCCACGGTTTACTGACCCTCCTGAGGCCGCCACCCGCACCTGGTGTCCGTCGGGAGATCTGTTCCCACAGGGACCCCACCGGGGCCAGTTCACAGTGACTGGGCCCCGTCTTTACCGCCACCATGCCTGTGTGAGGAGCAGAGGGGCGGGGGAAGAGTGGGGACTGAGAGTCCTGGGCTGGGAGCTGGGAATTCCCACCGGAAGCAGAGGTCACAGAGCCTGGAGGGGCCTGGAGGAACCGCCACACATATGTGCTACTCATGCAAAGCTGTGTGCCTTCCCCAGGACCGGGACATGGCAGGTGGCGTGAGAGTGAGGGCAGGGGGGCAGGCAGTGCTGGGGACGCCAAGGTCCCAGGGCACACAGTGCAGTGACCCATGTGAGACACCGCCCTTCCTGCCTGCACTCACCGCGGGGTGTTGGGTTGAAGAAAGGTACCATCTTGGGACTGAGGAAGCAGAGAGAGCATTACAGCCTGCTCTGATGTGGGGTTCACTCCAGGTGAGGGCCCAGACCCTCCCTGGGGACCCAGGGAGGGCTGCCAAGGGTTAGGGCCCTCCCAGCATCATTTCCACCCTTATTTCTAGAACAGTCTGCGAAGAGCTACACGCCCGGCCCCGGCATGCACAGACACGAACAGCCCGGGCAGAGTTCAATCTGGCCACGGGAGGGGTGCATGTCCAGGGAGCGAGGCAAGGGAAACACCGGGCAGACGCTCCCCGGTGCTCCGTCCCCACCTGGGCCGCCGGGAGCTACGGAAAGATCCAGAAAGATGGAGGTGGGAGCAGATCGTGGGCCCAGCACGCGGGGGTCACACTTACTGTGCGTACTGGCACTCGGGTCCCCGGGGGCAGAAGCCATCTAAGTAGTGGACGCACATGATCCTCCTGACGTGGCGGTATTTACACAGGGGACCTGCCGGCAGAGAGGATGACACAGGCCAGGGATGGCCACAGCAGTCCACGTCACAAGTATGTGACTTCCTGCCTGTCCGTACCGGCCTGAAGCACCTGGTCCTCGCCTCCCAACCGAGATGGGAGGGGAACCCCGGAAGGTGTAGGGTCCGAAGTGTCCCTAACTCCGTCTTGAAGGATGCAGACCATAATCTGCCGTTCTGTGTTCATTTAGCCATAGGGGGCGCAGCTGAGGACTCACCCCCATCTCTCTCACCTTCCTTCAGCACCCCTGCTCTGCAAACCCCGCCCCCCACAAGCAACCCTGCCCAGAACCCAGAGCAACAGACCTGAAGGGACAGAAAAAGCAAGCACAGGCTGCCCAGAGCAGGGACCCTGGTGAGGTCCCCGTCCCCTCAGCGGCTGGCTGTCATGGGGCAGGTGGAACCTGCTTCAGCGACAGGATACCCCCAGATGGGTGAGCTGTGTGCCCTTCAGGCCTGACCCTGTGTTGACTGCTCCCTGTGGGGTCCCCCATGGGAGCAGCCTGCCCCCCCCTAGGATGGAGCGTCTTCTGTTTCTGAAGTGAGGAAGCAAGCAGTTCAAGCGTGTGCAGCCGACAAGCCCCAAAACCACTGGGGTCGCACCCATGGCTGCTCTCACACAGCCCCCTGTCACCGCGTGACAGGTCCTCCCGGGAGCAAGCTGAGAACCGTGGAGAGGACGTCTGCTGGGATTCCAGCCCTGGGAATCCCAACATGCCACCTCCCTCCCCCCCCCCGGGAGACCGCCTTCTGCCCCCCACGTCCCCTTTGCTCCCTCTGCCGGGGCTCACCGTCTCTGCAGAAACCCTGGTCGTACGAAGGACAGTCCTGCGCCTCCGAATGAGTCTTCACGTGGAGAAAGTCGCATTCCTTGTTGCTACACTCACCTGAAAGCCCCAGCGTTCTCTAGCCACGCGGGCTCGTGGGCACGGTTACCTCCCACCCACCCACACCTCCCGCATTGACCTCGCCCCTCGAAGAGAAGCCCCTCGCCTGCCTTCTGGTCCTCAGCAGCTTTTGAAGACAGGAAGGTGTTTCGAATCCCCCCTGCACTCTAGGAAGGGCGGACCCCAACAGGACGAGTACTTGCTGAGCAGGGTTCGGGGTGATTGCACACATGTGGAGTGGTTGTGGGGGGCAGGCTCGGTGCCTGGGAGGGGGACAGGGACTGAAAGCAGTTAGAGGCCATCAGGGAGGCAGGGAGCAGGCAAGGCAGGACCCGGGCCTGGAGCTAAAGACCAAGACGACGTGAGACGCCGAAGGAGACCTGGCCACGCGCAGTGAGGTGTCACACCTCGAGTCTGGGGTGCAGTTCTGGGCGGTGAAATTGCCAAGAAGAGCAGAGCCTGCCTCAGAGTCGGCCCAGGGACGGAGACTGTGGGAGAGACAAGCCCCTGGCTCCCCGGAGTTTGCACGCTCTACTCGAGAGTCACTGGCGAGGACCCTCTTAGATGTCTCAGCCACCCAGGGACTCTGAGGGCACTGCAGGGTCGGGGGTGGAGGGGCTGAATTCAGCCCATCTCCTGCCTCACTCAAGAACCGGAGTTTCCAATCTCCTCCTTAAAGGCCTACAACTCTGCCTTTCGGTGCTTAAAGGTGCTCTGAGGTACCTGTGCCATTCATTGGTGTTCTAACTGCTCCAGAGACCTGCTTCGTACCCTGGGCTTCTGCAAAGCAAGGGCCCCCCGGAAGGAGGACCCCCTGGCTCCTGAGTGGCTGAAGCTCTGTTCTTGCCCAGCCCCCTCCCTTCACAAACGAAGACACCAGTGACCAGACAGGGCAGGTGGGGTGTCCGTGTTCACAGGCTCCTCACGTCGTAAGGGGGTGGCTGTCTCATCGCCAGTGTGCACCTGACTCCGGGCTTGAGCCTTCTAAGGCATCCAAGGGACATCCGCCCCCCTCTCCCCAGCCCCCCAAACCGCCTGCAGGGGCTGTGAACACCGGATAGTTAGAGACAGGGGGCCGTCAGTCACCCTATGTACTAGGGCTGCCTTTCTGCCCTGGGTGCACCACGCGGCATTCCTCTCGTGGCCAGCAGGTGGCGCCCGCACCTCACCCTCCAGAGACAGCGGGTACCTTTTTTGCTGGGCACAGCCAGGAACAGGGTCAAAAGACCAGGATTTCCTCACCCCTGCCCACTCCTACGCGCCCCGACAATCTCTTTAAAAATAAACCGACTTACTTCCAACAAGAATGATAATTACTTTGGCATGCGATGAGAAAGAGATATTCCTTCACTTACTCCGACAGCAAAAACAGACATTACGTAATATTGCAATCCTCCATTTACACGCCTGCCCCTCACAATGGGAGCTGAGGGCAGAAGGGGACCTGATTCTATCCCCGTATCCATGTCCAGCACAGTCTCCCCAAAAGAAAACCAGGGTGATAAAGGAGTCCATGGTGGCACTTCACACGGAAAGAGGTTGATGCACTGACCGAGGTCGAGCCAGGCCCCAGATAAACTTTGTCCTGTCCTCGAAGACACACGTGTGGGCTGCCCTCATCCGCTGCCACAGCTCTCAACTCCGAGGCCCAGGCCGGAAACGGATTGGGCCTGGGGGGGATCCCCTCCTGAACCTCCCCACCTGCTCCCCAATGCTGGCTCGGTGTCAGAGACACCCCTGGAGGCTGTCCCAGCTCTCCGCCCTCGGGGTCACTCTTTCCAGAACACACTTTCCACACCACTGAGCTAGATCAGCCTTAAGGCTCCTCCTGTCCTGGAACGCACGGAGCTGCAGAATTCGGGGGCAGAGGGAACTACTCCCCGAGTCCACCCCTAAACCAGGCAGGAAGTGGCCGTGGCTGCCCGCCCCCCAGCCCCTTGGGCTGACAAACAGGAGGACTCGAGGCCCAGGCCTGACCACACAGATAATTGTAGGGGCTCAGAGCCCCAGCTTGTTTGTTTACAGTGGCTTTTACTCCCCAGGAGTGACGCTAGCTTTCCATTTATGGAAGAATACCAGGTTTTCTTCTAAAGTGAGAGTTTAAAATAGCAAAGCAGCTGGGAAATTATAGGACAGAGCCGGTCAGAGGACAAGTGCTCTGTGCGGGTGGCGAGCACGGGAAAGAGCCCCCACGTGCCCGCTGCGGGGAACCACTGGCCCGGCCCCCCCTCCCAGACCCCAGACGGAGAGGTAGCCCGTTCGAGGCTGTTTCTGGACGGACAGGGAGTCCGGCTGGGACTTGACCCAGACCTCGGAGGGAAAGGGCTCCGCCTCTGACCCAGCCGCACCCTCCCTTCCCCTCGGGTGGGCAGAGGGTGCCGGGGCCTGGCAGGCAGATAAACAAGGACCAGGGGGCAGTTCCACTTCCTCTAGGGCTGTGGTCGGCAAACCGCGGCTCGAGAGCCACCTGCGGCTCTTTGGCCCCTGGAGTGTGGCTCTTCTACAAAAGTCAAGTCTGTTTTGAAGAAGTGGCGTGAGAAGACTTTTAAAAAATGTGGCTCTCTGCCGAAACCGGTTTGGCTCAGTGGATAGAGCATTGGCCTGCGGACTGAAAGGTCCCAGGTTCGATTCCGGTCAAGGGCATGTATCCTGGTTGCGGGCACATCCCCAGTGGGGGGCGTGCAGGAGGTGGCTGATCGATGTCTCTCTCTCATTGATATTTCTCTCTATCCCTCTCCCTTCCTCTCTGTAAAAAATCAATAAAATATTTGAAATAATAATAATAATAAATGTGGCTCTCCGAAGAAATGTCCATCGTTGTGCTGTGGATGTGTGGCTCTGTGGATTGATGAGTTTGCCGACCACGGCTCTAGGGCATGGGAGAGGCGGGCGTCGGAGGCTCAGGCAGGCCTGGCCTGCTCCCTGAGGCAGTGAGGCCTCCTTTGGGGGGGTCCCTCCCCAGCATCCCATCCCGCCACCCGCCCGCAGGGGGCCGGGCAGAGCCGGGCGGGCATTACCGAACTTGGAGTAGAAGTAGCACTCGGGCATCCGGGAGAGGTCGTACTGGTGCAGGAAGCGGCACTGGTCGCCCTTCTTGCAGAGCCCGCGCAGCCAGTGCTTGCACACCACCGTCTTCTCCCCGTGGTCGTGCCGGAACGGGCACAGCCGCCCTGCGGACCGGAGCGCCCAGCTGGGAGCCCCTGCCCACCCCCAGCCCGGGCCCCCTCCGCCCTGGGCTCAGACCCAGCTGCCCCCCTCTCCTCCGCTCCTCCCCTGCACCCTGGAGGTGGCTAGAACTGGGGGGTCAGAGGCCACAGGGGGACCTGCTACGGTCTGAAGAGAGGGCTCCTCTCTCCTCCAGGCTGACAGTAGGGCTCCCACCAGAGAGCAGAGGCCGGATCCCGGGCGTGGCCCCTGCCCCCCACAGCGCCGTCCCTCTCACACAGCACGCGCTCAGTAAGGGCCTATTGGATTCATGTCTTTAAAAAAAAAAATGCTTCCTGCCGAAACCGGTGTGGTTCAGTGGATAGAGCATCGGCCTGCGGACTGAAAGGTCCAGGTTCGATTCCAGTCAAGGGCATGTATGTTGGTTGCAGGCACATCCCCAGTAGGGGGCGTGCAGGAGGCGGCTGATTGATGTCTCTCATCTGTTTCTAACTCTCTATCCCTCTCCCTTCCTCTGTAAAAAATCAATGAAATATGTTTTAAAAAAAAAATGCTTCCTGATTCCAGAGGCCTAAGGTGAGCATGAGTGAGGATGGCCGGCTCTGCTCAGCGGGAAACCAGAGGTGAGACTTAGCGCTGTCATCTTCCTCAGCGCGCTGTTGCCACCAGCAGGAAGGACACCCCAGTTCCCACATTTCTAAGGGGGCCTGGTCCCCTGCCTCTGGATGAACCAACAGTGGGGCGGCCCCACACAGGCTCAGAGGACCAGCGTGGTCAGGTCCATGCAGGAGGCAACCAATCGATGT
>PVJN01043212.1:0-17895 GCA_004026805.1 Lasiurus borealis | reverse complement strand
CCGCCCCACACCCCCCTTCTTACCAGGTGACTTGGATAAATGTCAGAATAGAAGTAGCTAAGGGCTTTGGAATCGGACCAACCAGAGTTGAAATTCTGGCTTTTCTACCTACTGGATGCCTGCATGTAGCTCCTTTATTTAATGTTCCTGGGCCTTGGTAAATTGGGCATTGCCATACTTATCACACTGGGATATTGTGAGGATTACATAAAAGAAGGTATGAAAATGATATAGCATGTAACTTATCCTCAAAAATGTGGTAGTGAGTTAACTTCGCTCTACTATCCTGACTTTTAAAGGTATTGCATTCCATATATATATATATATATATATATATATATACACACACACACACAGTGCCCTAACATACGAGATTTTTTGAGATATGAGCCTTCGAGCAAGTGATTTTTGCTTTGAAATATGAGCAACATTTGAGATAGGAGTAATCACTCGGATAGGCTGGCGGGACACGACCCACCAGTTTACTGCAACTCGAGCGTCTCATAGTTTCCCACACCTCAAGGTTACGGAACGAATTAAACTCGTATCTCGAGGTACCACTGTATATGAATAAAATTTATTGATGCCAGAGAGGAAGGGAGACGGTGAGAGAGAGAAACATCAATAATGAGAGAGAATTATTGATCGGCTGCCTCACATTAGGGATCAAACCTGCACCCCCTGGCATGTGCTCTGACCGGGAATCAAATCGTGACCTCCTGGTTCCTAGGTTGATGCTCAGCCACATCTACATTCCATTTCTTATGTAGATGCCTTTAAAAGATTTGACAACATTGTATTCTATTGACTGAAAAGTCAAGACAACTGATTTCCCTTCTACTAAAATCTGAATGCTGGTATATGTCTGCCTGCATTCTATTTGTCTTCAGGTATTTTTGTGATAGAAATATTTTTTTTTCAGATTATATCCCGAATAAGTTATTAGATGTGTAGACTTTCAGTCATAGATGCCCAGCAATCAAGAGCTTGCTTGGGAAACAGAGATCACTGATAAAGGATGAGCCTTCACAGAATTTTGTATTCTGCGCACCTATACAATGGAGCACCCTATTTTGGAATGCCGTTAGACCTTTCCCCAAACAACCTAAGCTACTTATGCGAGTCTAGGAACCTTCTTGAGAAAGACCTGATCCTGTCCGAAACGATTTCCTTGTACATCTTCGACAAATTCAGCTCTTGCAGAGAATATCCGCCCAGGAGAGCATATGAGACCGTGAATATAAAATTACTATATTAATTAAATGATTAAATACTCACTAAAAATGTAATGTTAGGATTTTATTTATTTTATAACATAAAAGCTTATAACATTTTATTTATTGTTTGTATGACCCTGGATCATAACACTGCATCCTTTGTGTACAAGTTTGATGTAGGCGACTAACCACAGAACTAGCATTCAGGTGGCAGGTAGATAAAAAGCCACAAATTGCCTAAACTTCAGAGATTCACATGGTATGTAAGTCATTATAGTTTGTGCCTGGGAATGGGTAGCAAGACATGTTGATAGAAATTAAACTATTCCTATAATTGTAATATCTAAAATTACTGTAAACATGGGGAGCAGGTATGAGAGAAAATGGAATAACCAATTAAAACCGGAGGCATGCAGAACAATACGCTGAATTATATTTCAACTTTTCCAGCACTCCACTTTGATTTTGGCAGATGTCTGAATAAATACTTTTCCTCATTTGAATGTGTGTTTTTATCATTTAAATGAACCATAATTAGGAATCAATTGTCTATATTCCCATCGCATTCAATTTCATTTCATTTGGGTTTTTCTTTTTAATGTTGGGAGAATAAAAAGAAGTAGACAGAAATCAATGACAAAGAAAAGAAATCACCCTCTTATTATCATCAACCATTCTTAAAAGAAACAGGGATAACCCCAGGGCCTAGCAAGATTACCAAGCCTTAGAGCTTCTGCAGAGAGAAAAAGATAATTATAAATATGTTTTTCTACTGATTTTTTTTTTTTGGAAAGAGAAAGGGAGAGGGACAGAGAGATAGAAACATCAATTAGCTGCCTCCTGCATGCTCCCTACTGGGGATGAAGCCCACAACAAGGGCATGTGCCCTGACTGGGAATCGAACCAGTAACCTCTTAGTTTGTGGGTCGACACTCAACCACTGGGCCCCACTGGCTGGGCAGAAAAAGGTAACTGTAGATTTATATCCAATCCCTTATTCAATGCTTCTTCATATTAGCTATCAGAACCTACACTAATAAAAGAGTGACATGCTAATCGATTGTACCTTTGTGATGCCCACTAGCCAATCAGGAATAAGTATGCAAATGAACCCAATAAAGATGGTGGGTTAATTTGCAAACACAGGCGCTGAGCGGCTGGGGCGGGGCAGGATGCTTGTTGTTGCCATGGCGTTCTGTATCACCCCAGCAGGCGTTCCACACCACCCCAGCCATTGTGGGCCTCTGGGCAGTGTGGGAAGGTGGAAAGGTGACTCTGGCCAGAGCCAAGGTGGTACCAGCAGCCAGGGGAAGGAAGGCCCATTCTTGCATGAATCATCATGCATGGGGCCTCTAGCCTTCTTATATGTAAGTTAAAACTATTTTCCTGCAAATCATTCCTTGAGTCTGTAAGAATTTGCAAGGAAAATATTGTGCAGAATCAGAGGGGAAGTTGAATAATCCAACTTGAGTCCACTGAAGAGCCAGAGTAAACCCAGAAACCTAGGTCACAGGCCATTATGGGTGTTTCTTCTGTCTGACAAGGACATCGGCTGATGCTCAGCTCTCTGACACTACTGGGACTTGATTGGCTCAGATCGAGGTAGGTACTAAGGTGTCCAACCCTGGACCGGCTCACCAGGAGCGGAGGTCTTCTAACAGCAGTGGCTTGGAAAAGTCCACTTTTCTGGGGGAACTTGGAACATCAGAGAAATTATGTTGGCAAACCAACCCAACAGGTGTCTTCTGATTGGTCCCATTTGGAGTGGAGGTCACAGGACCCTTTGGATATACCCTAAATTAATGCTGTCACCAAGACTATACTTTCCACATTTCGATTTACTAGCATGATTACTGTCTATAGATTTTAATAAATTAGTGGCTGGTTATGATAACTAGGATTATGGATGATAAATAATTTAGGTCCCAGATGACAATAGAGAAGTCAGCCTAAAACAAACACAGAAAGAAAATAAGAGAAAAGGAGGGAGGGAGGGTAGGAGGGAAGGAAGGAGGCAGGAAGAGAGAAGAGAGAAGAGAGTGAGGGTTTTTTTTTGGGGGGGGGTGTTATTTTGTTTGTTGTAAATTGGGAGATGTTTTTAAAATACTAAGAATTTGAAGACTGACCTGGAAGACCATTGTGTTAGCTCCCATTAAGCTTATTTCTAAGGCTGGGCTTGAACTGCAAAATTTGTCAGTGCATCATAGCAATTGCCTGTTGTTGCTTGCTAAGGAACCTCCTTAAATAGCAAGGACTTCAATACATATTTGGTGTCAGAAAATTAAGGTCATCAGTCCAGCTACCTGTTTAAATCCAGGTCATTAATAAATTCCCTGCTAAAGACTGCACCCTAGACTCTGTACGTGGCCCTATATTAGAACTCCCTACTCTTGATTAGAACCAACCAAGGCTGAACATTCTCCATCAAGGAAAATAGGTTTAAAACTTCACAAAACTTCCGGGTGTCGAGACCTGTGGGTTCCTTCATTCATGGGGAACTCAACACGTCTTCATTGTCCCCCAGAGACCAGGCAGTCCCTGAGGACACACCTGGGAGGCTATACCCAGGGACACAGTGCTCCCCAGAGGATTCAAAAGCCCAAGAGGGGAGCATCCATCACCCTGATTGTACCTGAGACATGACCAAAAGCATTTTGCACTAATGACTGTGCCTGTGCAGATGACCTGGAGAGAGACTGAGGGGCAATGGGTGCCGAGCCAACAGACAGACACAGCCTTTGGCAAGTGAAGACGTTTGCACACTGTGGATTTGGGAGGGGTGGGTGAGGGCCGAGGGGAAGGGAAATGGAGGAGGGATAAAGGATTAGCATCCAGCAGCCCCGAAGGCCTCTCCCTCCCTACCTCAGCCACAGAGGTCTGCACAGCCCCCACCACAGAAGCCTCGCCACTTGGTCACGGTGCAGAAGTGAGCTGACGCTCACTGCTTGGCGTGCAATGATTCCAGATCGGTGTACCACCTCCTTGGCGACTGCTGCCAGACCGCTGAGGAAAGGATGTGGGATTCTCTGCCCAGGCTGTCTCTGAATATTTTAGCTCCCCATCATGTAACAGCTCTAGGTTGGTTTCTGACTCCGCTGTAGTGCAATTCCAAACACACATTAGCCTAGAGCAGCGGTTCTCAACCTTTCTAATGCCGCCACCCTTTAACACAGCTCCTCATGTTGTGGTGACCCCCAACCATACTTCATAACTGTAATTTTGCTATTGTTATGAATTATAATGTAAATACCTGTGTTTTCCGATGGTCTTAGGCAACCCCTGTGAAAGTGTTGTTTGACCCCCAAAGGGGTCACGACCCACAGATTGAGAAACATTGGCCTAGAGCTTATGTTACAGTGGCCAGCTTTGCCCATCGCCTCCTGCAAGACCTGCCTGAGCTCTGTGACTCTGTTTTGAGAGGAAGAGTCGGGGAGAAGGCCCAGGAGAGGAAAGACGGTCTAATAAAAAACACATGGTCTCTTCAAAGGTAAACACAGCTGGGCCCAACCGCCTTCCCATCTCGGTCCTCGCCTAAGGCCTGCGCCGGGCAGCATTATCATCGCTGGTATTCGCTATTATCTGTTTGGATTATCGTTAGGAAACGGGAAAATTCAAGGAAGAATAGATAATGGAATCTAATTTCTGCGGCTGTGGTTAATCAAAAAGTCAATCATATTTTTCCAAGACCAAAACAATGGGTTTCCTTCATAATCCTAGTTTCTTGCTAGGCTATGCTAAGTCATTGGATATGTGCTAAGGTGTTTGTGCTCTGACCTTTGACCCATTTGACTTTCTAAATAAATGACACGTGATTCCAAGTTCCTTTACAGCTCTTGGACTCCTGGGAAGATTCTAATCCTGGTTATTCAACTCAAAGACCTTTTGGCTGGCAAAGGGATGTGGGATTTGAGGAGGTCCCAGGTGTATTCATAAACATAAACATTTTCCTCCTTTGCTGAGTAGTACCATCACTACTTTGCAGAGAGTGTGACACAGTGTTTCCTAATAAAGTGTCACATATGGGGCAATGGGTGAGAGCAGTGGTCGGCAAACTCATCAGTCCACAGAGCCAAATATCCACAGGACAACGATTGAAATTTCTTTGGAGATCCAAATGATTTAAACTTAAACTTCTTTCAATGCCACTTCTTCAAAATAGACTCTTCCAGGCCTTGGTTTTTGCAGAAGAGCCACACTCAAGAGGCCAAAGAGTTGTATGTTGCTCGAGAGCTGCAGTTTGCCCACCATGGGGTTAGACAGTAATGATTTCAAATATTCTTAGGGCTTATGCAGGATGAGGTAATTCATATTTTTGTTTTGAAAACAATCTTATTTGTTTATTATTTGAACAAAAGCTATATATATATATATATATATATATATGTATATATATATACATACACACACACACACACACACACACACACACACACACACAGTGGTACCTAGAGATACGAGTTTAATTCGTTCCGTAACCTCGAGTCGCAGTAAACTGGTGGGTCATGTGCAGCCGGCCGATCCGCGTAATGACTCCTATCTCAAATGTTCCTTGTATTTCAAAGCAAAAATACACACACACACATACCTATGTGATCTTTACAACTGGTCAATCGAGTGACCAGTTGACCCAGTCACTATGATGTGCACTGACCACCACAGGGCAGATGCTCAATATAGTAGCTTCTCCCTGGTGGTCAGTGCACTCCCACAGCCAACCTTCCGCAGTTCCTCACACCCATTCGCTCCCTCCCCACCCCACCAGCTGGCCCCGCCCCAATTGGAACTAGGTAAGAAAGCCCAATCAGCCCAGATGGTTGGCCAGGCCAAGGGACCCCACCCGTGCACAAATTGGTGCACCAGGCCTCTAGTATCATTTAACAAAAAAAAGCAATGAAAAATTTTTAAAATCCCACTACACAGAAACAATTATTGTGGACATTAGAAAAATGTTATGCCATACATTTTAATTCATATGTTTACATCTAAATATAAATATGCGTTTTAATTTAAATACGAATATGAATGAATATAAACCAACAGAGAGAGAGAAAGAGAGACTAAATGAGTAGGAAAATGGGTAGATATGTGTGTGGATGAGTGAATATAAATAATGTCACAAATTGCATTGGGGCAATATTTAAGTTTGAGAGCATTTAATTTTATTGATGTTAATAGAGTAAATAGAAGTTGTGATGAAATGGAATCACTCAACTTTAGGTAAAAGTTGTATCACCTCAAGAACTATCAGCTCCTAGAAAAACATAAGCAATTACAGAAATAGAAAAACATAAAAATTAAATATGCTGGAATCCTTCTATTTTTCTGAAAGCATTTCAATTTCAGCTAATATCTATGGATCCAAGCCATGACAAAATGTAAACTTAGCATATTTTCTTCCATATCTAATCCCCTTGCTTCACATCTATGTTGAAGATCGATGCTTTCCTTATAATATATTCTACAATTCTATTGCATTTCTTTCCATAACTAGGGTGGCATTGGTCCACAACTCAACTCGCTGCATCATGCACCCATTACCCCCATTTTCCTCACCTTTGCCCACTTTCACCTACTCTCCACTCCTTCACTACTTATCACCACACTAGTGTGTGTGTGTGTGTGTGTGTGTGCCTAATTCCTCCACCTTCTTTCACCCAGCCTTTTAAATCAGTTGTGTCGAGTTCTCATCTCCATTAATTAATTAACTGGGCATACTAGTAAAGAAAAAGCCAGGGATGGCCATCACTGCTTACTAAGCTACGTAATGAAGCCACATATATGTGCTGGGACCCGAGACATCAAAATGGTTTTTACCTTTCAAGCATGTAGCCGAGTAGCAGTCCTACATGAAAGGCTTCTCCCTGCCCCCCCACACTGCCCGCCCCCCGGAAAATGGCGCTGAGAGCTAATGCTGCTATTACAGGGGCCGCAGCTCTGGAGTGGGCTGGGGGACTTCAAACGCTCGGGCGGCCGTGGTCCTACAAGCATTTTCTAGGAAACCTGGGCCCAAGCCTCATTTTCTCGCCTTTGAAGAGTTCTAATTGGAGAAGGAAAAATCAAGCATCTTCGACGAGACCCCTGGCGAAGAAAATGATGGGAGGCAAAGATGAAAAAGAATGTGTGCTGATTGTCCTCGCCTTTTAAAAGTCCCTGAGCAGAAAGATGCTGAAGGGGTTCATGGGGATGATTCCTAAGGGCGCCTGGCTGAGGAAATGGGTGTTCTTCCCCCAGGAAAGTGGACCAGGTCCTTATGGGAGACGACATTACAATTAAGAAAAACAAAAGGTGCAAAAGAACTGAAGGTAAATTTGTTGTTGGACCATCTAAACCAGGGGTTCCCAACGTGGGCCACATACCACCCCCGGGGGGCAACTTGACGTGTAAGGGTGGCAACTCGAGAATGAGTTATTAACAGTGAGTTGTTGGCATCTCTTAGGGTCCTAGGAGCCTCATGTACAGGATATAAGTATATTTTGTGACATATTTATGCATTTCAGTTCTCTCTTCTATGTGTTGAGACTTTTCTATTTTCGCATATCACTTCATACTATGATTTTTTTTTTCAACAATTTCTGGGTGATTTCTTCCTCAGTCCTTCAATGGTCCTTTCGTTATTTTATTTCTCTCTCTCACGGATGCCTTGCTCTTGGGAAGCTTTTGTAGACCAAGTTCATGGTCTTTTAGTCCTCCTCCACTTGAACAGGAGCTCACTTTTTGAATAATGAGACTTATATGTCACCGGGTGGGAGGGGGGCATCAGGATGTTAGAGATGCTTAGGTGGGGCGCGGCCAAAGAGAGGCTGGGAACCACTGGTCTAAACAGTCACTTGTTTGGATACTAGGAGATTAAGACCGTAACCCTAGGTGAAGTCTCTGAAGTTTAACACTGAGAAATGGTGGTGTGTGCCCCAAATTTTCCTGAAATAATTTTACCACCTCAAATGTCACTTGCTAGATCAGTTTAGGAATGAATGAGCTTCTGTGTACTAGGCAAACAGAAAACAAATCATAATAAATGACAAATAGAAGGAAAAAAACACACCATCCCTCATAGCTCTGCCCTGGAAATCTCTCATATCCCTTTCTCCCCTCAATCTAGGTAATGCCACAAGCTAAAATGATGTAAGTCACCACTTACATATTAAGTAGAGGCCTGGTGCACGGATTTGTGCCTGCGTGGGGTCCCTAGACCTGGCCAGCGATCAGGGCCTGCTGGCCAGGGTAAGGGACGGGGCATGGGAGGTTGGCCACCAATCCTGAGGAGGGAGCCATCCCTTGGCCCCTCTGGGAAAGGGGCTGAATTCCCCCCCCCCCATTAATCCCCAGTTCCCTGTCCCAGTCTGGGGTCCAAAGGCCCTCAGGGGGTCGGGAGAGGAGGTGATGGTTGCTGGGCCAGGAGCAGAGGGAACAGATGCTGGATGTGCAGGTCCACGCAGGAAGTTGGCTGAGGCAGCTCGGTCATTCTGGTTGTTCAGTTGTAACGGTCACCTAGGCTTTTACACACACACACTAGAGGCACGGTGCACAGATTTGTGCACAGGTGGGGTCCCTTTGCCTGGCCTGCAGGGATCGGGCTGAAACCAGCTCTCTGATATCCCCCAAAGGGTCCCGGTTGTGTAAGTACTGTTCTCAGGTGACGCACCCCAGAATTGGGCTCTCTCCTCTCTGGTTCTGGATGCATCACCTGAGAACTGCAGCTGCCAAGTCACCACAGCACAGCTCCTGCATTGAGTATCTGCCCCCTGGTGGTCAGTGTGCATCATAGCTACTGGTCACACTGTTGCTTAGACTTTTATATATGTAGATAAATGACTCCTAAATCTTAACCTATGACCTCTTCCTAGACACTAGCCCCACTTATCCAAGCACTATCTAGATGAGTCCCATGTCCACAGGACCTCTAGAGTCAACATGTTCAGAAAGAGGAAATCTAGAACCCAATTCCTGGATTCCAATGCGGGACCCACACGTAGGAAGCTATGGAGTCATTCCACGTCCCTCCTTCTCCCTGTGCCTCAGTGTCTTTATCTCAAAAGGAAGAATAACACACACACGCACAGTGTTTTTGTGAGGATTAAAGGAGGTACTACATGAAAACTCTTTTCAAAATGCAATCTGACCAGGCGGCTGCCCTCCTACAGTCTCTAACACTTCCCTTACCTTGGAGAAAACCTCAACCAGCCCACATGCCCTCTGTGATCGGCACTCAGTCTCCGCCACTGTTCTCCCTGCTGATCATGTCAGATAGGTCCACTGACAGTTCTTCAACCGCACACCCACTGACGCACCTGCTTGCCTTCCTGACTCATTTGTCCCTTCATTCATTCTCCTATGTAGCACGAGAGGCCCAATGCACGAAATCTGGGCAAGGGACTCGGCCCTCACAGCTGCGGCAACTGCTTCAGTTGTGCAGCTCAGGCTTTGTCCGGAAGGTTGTCTGGAATGTCGTCCCGATGGTTGTCCCGCTGTTTGGCCGTCTGGTCTAATTAGCATATTACACTTTTATTGTTATAGGTTACATGTCATCTCTCAAAAAGAAACCACACTGTCTCTCTGTCTTGGCACAGGCTGGCTCGTCTCCCTGTTAGATCTTTCTCGTCATCTTTCCTCTTAATACGTAAGTTGCTTCTCTCCCACAAGATATGGCTGACTCATCCCTTCCTTAAGAGTCCTCCCAAGTCTTGGGGATCCTCCTTCTTCTTGCTCTATTCATTTTCCCTGCTCTTACATCCAATTGTTGTGGCTGTCTGTTTTTCTCTCTCTTCTCACGACCATTATAAACTCACTAAGGACAAGGACCTATATGGTCTTAGTCTTAGCTCAATGTTTGCTTCGTTACAGTATTCAGCCATCATCTGCTGAATGAATGAATGAATGAATGAATGAATTAGTAAGTGACAAGACCATAATTATGGAGGACCATAATTAATAAAGGACAGGTTGTCCTTCATTATGCTCTCAACAATAAAACATCCACATTACTACTAATCAAAGGAGGGCGAGTCTCTTCAGACAATGTTGAGCTATGAAGTCTTAAAGCACTAAATTAAAGATAAATAAAGGAGCCCTGGCTGGTTTGGCTCAGTGGATAGAGCATGGGCCAGCAGACTGAAAGGTCCCAGGCTCAAGTCCGGTCAAGAGCACATGCCAGGGTTGTGGGCTTGGTCCCCAGGAGGGGACTTGCAGGTGGCAGCTGATCAGAGATTCTTCCTCATCATTGATGTTTCTCTACCTTCCTCTCTGAAATCAATAAAAATATTTAGAGAAAAGTGAGTAGAGGGGCCTCCCCAGCAAGAGGAACTGGGTGTGAGTAGCACGGAAGCATGACACTCAGATGTGAAAGAACAGGAAGAGCTGGGTTGGGCTGAAAGGTCCGTGAGGGAAAAGTAGGATTTCATCTCTACCCCCAGATTCGGCTTTCTTTCCTGCTGGTTTCATTCTTGGTCCAGGGTTCCTCCCACTGGAGCCAGACCAACAGCAGGAAGCCGATATCCTATCAAACCTGCAACCACAGAAAGGAAATGTGTTCTTTGCTCCTGTACCAATGGTTCACTGACAAGTCTCAGGATTAACTTTTGTTTTGGACCAAGGATGGATGGTGTCCCCGCCACTAGTCATCATAGGAATGAGGCCAAGGTCAAATCCTAAGAACAAGGTCAGATGAGGACTAAGACCAGCACCTCTGCTGCCCAGACCATTGCCCTGGGGAGGGAAGGATAGGTTCTTTTTTAAAAAAATATATTTTATTGATGTTTTACAGAGAGGAAGGGAGAGGGATCGAGAGTTAGAAACATCGATGGGAGAGAGACATCCATCAGCTGCCTCCTGGACACCTCCTATTGGGGATGTGCCTGCAACCATGGTACATGTCCTTTACCAGAATTGAACCTGGGACCCTTCAGTCCATAGGCCAATACTCTATCCACCCAGCCAAACCAGCCAGAACAGTAAGATAGTTTCTTAAACTAAATATGAAGTGCTCTTACCTGACACTGGTCCTCAAATATATTATTTCTCTTGCCAAAACTGGTTTGGCTCAGTGGATAGAGCGTCAACCTGCGGACTGAAAGGTCCCTCTCCCTCTCTATCCCTCTCCCTTCCTCTCTGTAAAAAATCAATAAAATATATTAATATATATATATACATATACATATATATACATGTGTATGTATGTATATTAATATATATATACATATGTGTGTGTATATATATATATATATATATATATATATATATTCTTTTTCTCAACTTTCAAATGTCCATACACACAGTCCCAAAACAAATGACTCTTTGGACTCTTAAACTTCGTGGTCACTCATTGAGGACATAGTGTCTAGTGCAGTTTTAAAAAATGATAACAGCATCTTGGTACTTGTTCTTTCTAATAAGCACAGGGGTGCATTTTAACCACAAACAACATCAGTATCTCTGGGAGCATCCCAGCAAGGTGCAGAGAAAAAGTAGTTTCATCTCTTGAATTATTTAAAAGGTGGACTTTATCAAGTGTGCCGCGTCTTTTAATGATATCTTCTTGAACTTGAACGAGCTTTTGCAAGCTCATCAGTAAAGTTCTACGGAGCTTTCCTGGCTCACCAAGTTCAAAGCTACACTCCAGGTCGATTTTATTTAAAGTCTACCGACGACGTGCAGTGGGAAACATTAAGTACCACTTAGATGTGTTCCTGAGTCCCTCGTCAGGAAGATACTGGAAGGAGCCAAAGTCTGACTGCATCACGATCCATTACAAACTCCCCTTTGGCCCTCTTCTCACACAGGTGCCAGCTGCAACATGAAAATCCTAAGCTTTAATATATATATATATATATATATATATATATATATATATATATATATATATATATATTTTTTTTTTTACAGAGAGGAAAGGCGTGGGATAGAGAGTGAGAAACATCAATTCAGCTGCCACCTGCACACCTCCTACTGGAGATGTGCCTGCAACCAAGGTACATGCCGTTGACCAGAATCGAACCTGGGACCCTTCAGTCCACAAACCAATGCTCTATCCACTGAGCCAAACCAGTTAGGGAAACTCCTAAGCTTTTAAGATGACGAAGAGCCATTCTTCTTTCTGGTCCTGGCCCATTAGCATTCAAATCTAAAAGAAGAGAGCATTAAGTTGGTCAGGCCACAGTTTAAAACTGGCTGTTCCTAGCCCTTTGCCTTAAAAGTAGAAGGCAAGCCCTGGCCAGTTTGGCTCAATGGATAGAGCGTCGGGCTGCAGACTGAAGGGTCCCGGGTTCAATGCCAGTCAAGGGCATATGCCTGGGTTGCAGGTTCCTCCCCAGCCTGGGCCCTGTTCAGGGTGAGTGCAGGAGGCAACCAATCAATGTGTCTCTGACATGGATGTGTCTCTCTGTCTTTCCTTCTCCCACCCACTCTCTCTAAAAATCAATGGAAAAATATCCTCTGGTGAGGATTAACAACAACAACAACAACAACAACCAAAACAAAAAAATGTAGCAGGCAAGGCTGAAGGAAACCCCAGAGGACTTCTAGAACACGTCCCTTTAGCGGATATTATCGGTGATATTTGGTATGAGGTCGGTTTAAGCAAAGACTGAAGCACCTGTGGCAAACTCTGCTAGGACTGGCACAAAACGCAGTCCTCTGAAAAGCGCTCCACATGAAGAGTTAATATTCTCCCACAGACGCTGAGTCAGTCTCCACTCTGACCATCCCCAATTCTTTGCAGCCAGGGCTGAGCACCCAGCCCGTCAGGCCCCGGGCCTGCCCCCATCTGACCAGCAGAAGAGGATGACGATGCTACCTTTCCAATAGGGTAGACACAAGAACAGACTGAGAGACTGCAACTTCAGCCTCCATTCCAGAGCCCCGACCTTGCTCAAGCTCTCGAGAGATCCAAGTGCTGTTAAAGAAAACAGGGATGTAAGAGTGGACGCAGGCCTGGCTGGCATGCCTCAGTGGTTGAGCGTCGACCTAGGAAGTAGGCAGTCATGGTTCGATTCCTGGTCAGGGCTCATGCCCAGATTGCGGGCTCGATCCCCAGTGTGAGGCAGGCATGCAGGAGGCAGCCAATCAGTAATTCTCTCTCATCATTGATGTTTCCATCTCCTTCTTACTCTCCCTTCCTCTCTGAAATCAACATATTATATAAGGAAGAGTGCACCCACAAATGTTTCACGTGGGACAATCTTGTAACCTATGTCCACTTAATATATATATACTAGAGGCCCATTGCACGAAGAGAATATATATATGTATATATATATTACATATTATGTTATATGTTATATGCCATATATATATATATATATATATATATATATATATATATATATATATAATATGTTGTTTTCAGAGAGTAAGGGAGAGTGAGAAGGAGATGGAATAATAATCTATACTAATAAAAGCCATGGTGGTGAGGGCTGAAACAGAGGCAGTTAGGGCAGTGGTTGGCAAACTGAGGCTCTCGAGCCACATGAGGCTCTTTGGTCCCTTGAGTGTGGCTCTTCCACAAAATACCATGGCCTGGGCGAGTCTATTTTAAAGAAGTGGCGTTAAAAGAGGTTTAAGTTTAAAACATTTGGCTCTGAAAAGAAACTTCCATCCTTGTACTGTTGATATTTGGCTCTGCAGACTAATGAATTTCCCGACCACTGAGTTAGGGATCTAGATTGTCAGGGGAGAGCTGTTAGGGGCCACCAATCTGGAAGGGGAGAGCATTTAGGAGTAACCAGGCTGGCAGGCAGAGTTGCTATGGGTGAATCAGGCAGGCAGGCAGGTGAGCAGTTAGGAGCTAGTGGTCCCAGATTATGAGAGGGATGTTCCGATCCCTGTGGGATCAGGCCTAAATCAGTAGTCATACATCCCCTGTGGGGTGCCAGAATGGAGAGTGTGCAGGCTGGGCTGAGGCACCACCCCACCCCATGCACGAATTTCATGCACTAACCTCTAGTCTTACCTAATACCAGACAAACATGTAAGTTGACCTTACCTCCGCAATGCCCATAGCCAAGCAGAGTGAGTATGCAAATTAGAAGGCCAAAGATGGCAGCTGCCCAGCTGCTCCATGCCTGTGGAGGGGTTAGGGGGGCAGGACCCCTGCTGTGAGAGGGAGGGTGAGGGTGAAGGGATCTATAGAAGCGGAGTGCCGCAGCAAAGGTGAAGATGGCAGGCTCCAGCTGGAGTCTGCAGCGAAGACAAAGACAGCGATCCCACCCAGAGTCTGCAGCAACGCAGCGAAGATGAACCAGCTGGAGCATGCAGTGAAGATGAAGGCAGACTCTGGCCGGAGGGAAGGCCTGGGTCCCGGGGGCCAGAGGACAATCAGAGCTAAAAGCCAAGGGGAGGAAGGCCCAGTGCACAAATCTCTTCGTGCAACGAGCCTCTAGTATATCTATTAAGTGGACAGAGGTTACAAGATTGTCCCACTGAAACGTTTGTGGGTGCACTCTTCCTCAGATATGGAAATTACCGTATGCCTGCGCAGAGAAAGAAAACCCACCTCTTGGTGTGTGCTGACCCAAACAGGGCCAAAGGCCTCTCTTCTTGATGTCTTCTTTCCATTTTTTTCTGAGCTACTCCCTCCCACCAATTGGAGCTGCTTCCAGATGATTAGGCAAGACTTCATCTGAAGGCCTGCAGACTCTTCATTCCAGTCGCAGCTAAGTACTACCTACCCCTTATCATTTTAGTAGCTAATTTTGCTCGACACAAAAATGTGAGCTACCCTCTTACCGGGACACACACACTGGCAGTGAGGAGTCTATAATTCTATCACAAAGCATTACTTCGTTCTGACACTCTGTGTGTGAAAGCATTGGTTAACCAAGGCCAATGTGTGGAACCCACAAACACAAGGCTGAACACAGCAGAAAAGGGCAAAACTATGGCACGTGAGGAAGAAAAGCAAATAGTTCTATGATGGACAGCTAAAGAAGAAATACATTTGTTTTTAGTCTAGAGTTTTAAACACACACACACACACACACACTCACACATATATATCCCCTATCTAATAAAAGAGTAATATGCAAATTGTCCATAACTCGAACACACAGATGGCTGCCCCCATGTGGCCAAAGATCCTGCCCCCATGTGGACACAAGATGGCCACCACAAAATGGCCAGCAGGAGAGAGCAGTTAAGAGGGAGAGCAGTTGGGGACAATCAAGTCTATAGGGGAAGGCAGTTAGGGGTGACCAGGCCAGCAGAGGAGGGAAGTTGGGGGCAACTGGGCCTGCAAGGAAGGGCAGTTTTGACCAATGCCAGCAGGGGAGGGCTGCTGGGGTACCAGGCAAGCAGGAGAGGACAGTTAGGGGTGATCAGGCCTGCAGGAGAGGGCAGTTAGGGGTGATCAGGCCTGCAGGGGAGGGAAGTTAGGGGCAAACAGGCTGGCAGGGAAGCAGTTAGACATCAATCAAGCTGGCAGGGGAGTGGTTAGGGAGTAATCAGGCTGGCAGACAGAAGTGGTTAGAGGCAATCAGGAAGGCAGGCAGGCAAGCAGGCAAGCAGTTGGGAGCCAACTGTCCTGGATTGTGAGAGGGATCCCAGATTGGAGAGGGTGCAGGCTGTGCTGAAGGACACACACCCCCATGCATGAATTTCTTGCACTGGGAGAGAGAGAGAGAGAGAGAGAGAGAGAGAGAGAGAGAGAGAGAGAAAGGGTGGGGGGAGGAGGCCTGGCGCATGAAGATTCATGCGAGAATGGGCCTTCCTTACCCTGGCTGCCAGCACCACCTTCTCTCCAGTTGGAGCTGCCTTTTTGGAGCTACGTTTCTGCCTTCCCACTCTGCCCAGAGCCCTGGAGTGGCTGGGGGGTGATGCAGAATGCCTGAATTGTCACCATGGCGATGACACAAGTGTCCCACCCTGCCCCCAGCAGCTTGATGCTTGCATATGCAAATTAATCCACCATCTGTGTTGGGTTATTTGCATACTCACTCCTGATTGGCTGGTGGGCACCACAAATATATGGTCAATTTGCATCTTACTTTTTTATTAGTGTATATATACATATACATGTATGTATACATATATATACATATATATATATATGTATATGTATATATATATACATATATATATATATATATATGTACATATATATATATGTACACACACACACACACACACACACACAGAATTCCTAATCAACAAACCTATGGAAATCTTTTCAGGTAGAAGATATTTATTTTCTTAATGAGCTTTAGACTTCTTAAATCAGCAAGTCCCTGCCATGGCAGTTAGAGCATCTTCCTGATTCACAAGGTTGCAGGTTTGATCCCTTGTCAGGACACATCCAAGAATCAACCAATAAGTGGTACAACAGAGTAACATTTCCCTCTCTCCGTTACTGTCCCTCAAATCAACAAAAAATAAAAAGAAGCATCGGGCCATTCTTATTTTCAGAAAAGGAAAGTATTTATTGGTGGCGAGTGTGTATAATCACAAAGCACGGCTGAAAACCATAGATGGAATCTGTCGCTGTATCTTGGGATGCTGGTAATGAGGAAGCAATGCCTCATATATTCCACAATCTGGAGCCTGAGGACAGAGAGACATGGAAAGGCAATTCATAGTAAATTGTTACACAAGTGTGAACGCGCCGCCAGCCCGCAGCAAACTCTGCGAGCGAGCACACAGGAGGAGCAGCAGCCAGAGAGAAGACTCCCTGCCCAGATTTATTCTGGAACCTGACTCACTTTATCACTGCCGGCTCCTGTACAAACGGGTCTTTTTTTTTATGTATTTTTTGGGGGGTGAAGAGCTCTTTTTTCAATATATTTTTATTGATTTCAGAGAGGAAGGGAGAGAGAGAAACCTCCATGATGAGAGAAAATCTTTGACCGGCTGCTTCCTGCACGCCCCACACTGGGGATGAGCCCACACTGGGCACGTGCCCTGACCGGGAGTCAAACCGTGACCTCCTGGTTCCTAGGCTAATGCTCAACCACAATTGAGCGTTGCCCTCTGTGGCTGAGACTCAGAGGCCAGCATTTGAGATCCGCTTCATGCTGTTGGCTCCAACCCCAGCACCCCCTTCAGTCCACGGGCGGAATTTATTCAAAGGAGTTGCATCCAGAAAAGGTGAGAAAAGGCGGAGGCCAGGGACCGAGCGGGAGGGGAACCTGCACTGGAGAACGTGTTCATATAATCATGCCAAAGCCAGCTTAGTCACCAAGATAGTTTCCTGCAGTGATGGCCTGGACAGAGCTCAGGACAGAGCGGTCTGCTCAGCCCCCTCCCCTCTGGTATCACCAGCGATCAGCACAGACCTGGCCTCTCCGCCCCCCTCCCCGCCCTCCCCGCCCCCCTCGCAGAGCCAGTGGCCTGAACCGAGAGGGCAGGCGGCTCCTGAGACAAAGCCAAGGTGAGGCTTCCTCTCTGTCTTTGTTTCCCCTCGGCCGGAGCTGAAGCTGCACACTGGCTTTCTCTCCGATATCCAGGCACTTCACATGGGGAACGCATCATGTAGCTGAAAAATTCCAGGGTTGTTTTTTTTTATTTCTTTTTTTTTTTGTTCTTTCCCCTCTTGCACGCTTCATATGCTGGGTTAAAACCATTAGCATAGAACAAAAATCCGAGCAGATGCAACGCAACAGATTCCTTAAGGGAATCCATATTTTTACATATTTTGTAATAAGGAAACTGTCACTCGCAGATGGCATCGAGCTAATCCTGGTGCTTTGCTTGC